>JABUQX010100056.1:0-20000 GCA_015478945.1 Trachelipus rathkii
TATATATATATGTTTATATATATATATATATATATATATATATATATATATATATATATATATATATATATATATATATATATATATATATATATATATATATATATATATATATATATATATATATATATATATATATATATATATATATATATATATATATATATATATATATATATATATATATATATATATATATATATATATATATATATATATATATATATGTATGTATGTATATATATATGCCTAATATATTTCGAGTTTTAGCCACAATCTATTAATATAATTGTGTTACAAAGGTGCTGGACGAAACCCAACTCGAATGCACCCTACCAACCTCTTTCCCCAACCTCCACCCTTAGTGAAAGAAATTTTATAATGGATTATATACTTTTTGCACTAGTATTGAAATTCAAATATAGGAAGGTTGTTCTTGAGAAACATCAATTTTTCTGCCTTTTCTGCTGAGAGTCTGTTTCTCTTTTCATCATATATTAGCCCAGCAATGCTAAATACTCTCTCACTTGGAACATAAGTTGAAGGACAGGCCAAGTTTTTCCTTGCAAGTTTACTCAAGCTTGGGTAAACATTTTGCTTATCTTTCCACCAACTGATTGATTGGATCATCATTTAAATCTAATCGTTTTTCTTGGTGATAGTTTTCAATCATTTGCACTACATCTTTTGGCAATGCGTGAGTTTCTTCAGCAATACTGGACTGTAGAAATACTTCCAGTGAATCTGTCAATGATTTACTTGTAGAAGTTGTTGGTACTGCAGATTTCGTTTTTTTTCCTTTTAATGGGTGGCGAATTAATAGACTGTTCGGATTGAAGTTTTTCAACTGCAACACAAAGTGACGATTTTAATATCGTGTTACAAAAAAAACTTGCCTTTATAACGGGTATCTAAGTAAGGTATATGTATGGAGGTCATTGATTTCCACGGAACCAAAGCATTTTTCTAGCTCTAGTTTAATTACATCTTTGATTCTTTTTAAATCGTCATCATTTTCATTTGAAGATGGTTGAAAATGCTTCCTTAGCGTTGAGATTAATGGTATTTCATCGGAGACAGAAGCTGTAGAGACGCTGATTTTTTTGGTAATTTCTTCAAATGGTTTCACTAGCTGAATGCAGTGTGATATGATGTCATATTCCACATTAGTAAGAATGTTAACTTTGGAATACGAGCTGGCGTACAAAGCAAGAGGTTCTTTGAGAAATACCATTCTTTCAATCATATGAAGTGTACTATTCCAGCGAGTTGGAATGTCTTTGATAACATTAAGATATGGAATATCAAGCCGTTTTTGAATTGCCTTCAACTCATTTTCATTTTCATTTTCAGATTCATCTTAAGTATTTTTATTATAAATTTTTTTATCAAATCTCGATAATAAACATCCGCGCAACATCCGCAGGGCAAAGCGTAGATGCGGATGTTACATGCATCACTAATATATATATATATATATATATATATATATGTATATATGGTTATTAATGTTATTATCATTTTCGTTAAATATTATTATTATATATTATATATATATATATCAAAGTGTTGTGGTGGTTTAGTGTCATGGGGAAGCAATTTGAGCATATTTATTTATATATATATATATATATATATATATATATATATATATATATATATATATATATATATATATATATATATATATATATATATATATATATATATATATATATTATATAACATTATATATATATATATACAAGGTAAATTATGTAATTTAGAGGGCATATCGGTATCTACCTTGGCTAAGGGATGAAACCCACATTGTCGACTTTCGTCATATTCTTCTGTTTCCGTTTCTGTTTCCACTGCATGCTACGCACCATACTCGCAGTCTTGGGGAGAGAAGGTGGGTGATGATATATAAATATATATATATATATATATATATATATATATATATATATATATATATATATATATATATATATATATATACATATATATATATAGCATATAAATATATATATATATATATATATATGTATATATATATAAATCAAAAATAATATGTAGCCCTTAAATTTGAAACATTATAGGCCAAAATTGGCACTTCACATCATAAGATAGTTTCCAGATGTTATTTTTTAAAAAAACCTCTGCTGACTTTTAATTATTTTTTGATTCACAGAAATATTAATTAAATTTTAATATTTACTCTGAATTTATTTAAAATCATAACATATAATTATTAAAATCATATATTTCCTTGATTTATTACTTTTCTTCGATTTCTTTCAATGTGCAAAAGATAGAAGCTGCGTTTCCAGAAACCCGACTGCAGCCCGGTCGGGCACACAGGCGCACATGCATCGTTTCCAGTGCCCGTTTGCGCACTTCCACGTCATGTAAACGTCACAGTCAGGCGCCAGTTGTTAAATCCCCGATTTCGGGAATTAGTAAACGGGCGGGCTGCGGAAGGATACTTTATTACAAAAAATTCCACCAACCTTGCCATTAAAGTTTTTTAATAATTTAGTTAACTTTTATATTAAGGATACTAAATACATCGTATTATTTCATATTATAGACACATATAAGTATAAGAGTATTGTTTACAATTGTCAGCTGATCCGACGGGCGCGCTTGGTCGTTTCCAGGTACTCAAATTTCCTGTTCTCTGATTGGTTAATGTAATTTTTTTCAATTCGAAGCGTTTCCCTGTCGATTTTGCACACGGGCTGCAATCGGGGTTCTGGAAACGCAGCCAAAATTCTTCCCAATCAGTGACGCCACATACGGACGCTGAGAAGCTAAAATATTATCCAAGAGCTTTCTTTCGAGAGTTGATTTAGCATATGAAATGTGTTTTATTTTTCTAAAAGAAATTTGAAACTTTAATGTAAAACAAGAATTTTTTCATTCACTTGTGATATGAGACAGATTAATTGCTCTCTCTCTCTCTCTCTCTCTCCTCTCTCTCTCTGCTCCTCTCTCTATACAGCAAAAAAAAAAGTATATAATATATATATATATATATATATATATATATATATATATATATATATATATATATATATGTATATAGTGGGAGGAGTGCTGGGAGTTATCTATTTTTATTGTTTCTCTACTACACGGGTTTTGGTTGAGGTTCTTTTGAAGTCTCACGTAATAACTTCCATTTTACGCTTGAGACCTAATTAGACAGCACCGACTATGTTGCTTTGCTGTTGGAAGTCGCCTATTCTACGTCGAGACTAGAGAAGCACCGATAAGGAGGTTGGCCGATTAGCGATTGCCGATTAATCGGCCTAATATAATCGGCCAATTATTCGGTAATCGGTCGATTGCTAGTGGGCAACTGTGCATGTTCCCATTAATATTTTTTTTCCAGATTATACATATTGTATGAATACATTAAAATTTAATAGTTAACTCTAGATTATAAAAATATGAATATTAAATTACATAAAGTTAATTAACTATTACACATAAAAAATCAAAACAAGCGGTTTGACAACCAATTATTGCTGGAAGTATTTTGATGTTCATCCCATGAATAAAACTAAAAGTATATGTAATTTATGTAAAGCCACCATATCAAGAGGAGGCAATTTAGGAAAAACCTTTACAACAACAAATATGCTGAACCACATTAAGAAAATTCATCCAGAAGAAGCAAAAACTGAAAATGATAAGCTGAAAAGGAAATATGATTGATCACGACCAGGTAGTTCAGGAACAAGTTGCAACAAGTATGAGCCTACAGCTATAGTTCAAACAAGTAAAATTGAAACTGCTATAGAATCAATTTTAACAGAGAAGAAACTTTTGAATATTAATTACCACAGGTTCCAAGAGATACAATATTTGATAGGAGAAATGTTAGCTGTTGATATTCAACCATATTCTTTAACATCTCACATTATATTCCAAAGGTTTATTGCAAAACTGTTCAAATTATACTATTCCATAAAGAAAGAATTTCACAGACAAAATAATTCCGGATGTCTTGATGAAAGTTAACTACATCGCTTGGTGAAACTAGCAACCTTTCTTTGACCACATACATTTGGACAGCTTCTACAAATAATGCTCAATTTCAAAGTGTAACAGCCCATTGGCTTTCAAATGAGTTTGAACAGTGCAGTGCTGTGCTGTGCTTAAGAGTTGTTCCTTAACCTAGTTCACATAGAGCTGAAAGAATAAGTGAACAACTACACAATGTTCTGGATGAGTATAAGATGTCCAACATAGCATTTCTTGTACTAAGAAATTCTTAGGCAAATATGGTTGGTGGTGTGAGGGAGTGTAGTTTACAGTCACAATCATTTTTCATACACACATTGCAACTTTCAATAAATGAAATAACATTGCAATTAACAGAAAAATAGTATCACACTTTAATCATTCTCCATTAGCAATTAGCAAATTAATCGAAATCCAGGAGCAGCTTAAATGGAACAAACATAAACTGATTCAAGATGTGTCTTCTCGTTGGATTTTAAAATATTATATGTTGAAAAGAAATTTAGAGCAGCGAAAAGCTCTTATAATGTATGCTGTTAGTAATAACATTCCAACCTTATCAACTTACCAATGGGGAATTGTTGAAAAAGTTGTCCAATTACTAAACCCATTTGAAGACGTCACCAAAGAAACAAATAAAAGAACATAAACTATATCAGTGATAATACATACAACATTAGCTCTCAGATTATCAAAAGTTACCAAACCTAATGGCGATTTAGTGAAATCATTTCAACTGTTGAACAATTTAGTGCATCAACTGAAAAAAAAAATTTCCTCATACCTAAATGAAATATTTCTATGATTGGCTACTTTTCTCAATTAAAGATTTAAATTGAAATTTCAAATGGGAGACGTTAAAGGAGACACTATTAAGAAATTAGTTCTAAAAATTGCAGGACATCAACAAGCTGAGACAGATTTTATTGATAGTCAAACAGGATACACTTCTTCAAGTTCTACTGAAGATCAAGATGCTGAAAGTGTAAGTAAAACTGTTTCACTTTCAAGACAGAGTTCAATATTTGCTCAGCAGCACCCCATTTCAACCCCCACCTAAAAATGAGTAGAGCAGGATGGGAGTTGGATGGATTAAAGGCTGAGCAGAAAAAAATATAATATTTTACTTTTCCAAAAAAAATTTTTTTGTTGAAAAATTGAAATATTGATTTTTTTTTTTTTTTTTTTTTTTGCTCATCCGATCAACAACAAATTTTCAAGGCTTGTATAGACGGCGTGATACATCTTTTTTATTTAATTAAAGTTTTTTTTTTGTATAATCAAAATGAAAATATTAAAAGTTTCCAAAATAGATTTTATGAAAATTTGTTACAAGAAAAAATCCAAAACTACTGCATATAGAAAGAAATTATCTAATTAAAAAATGTTTCTCCCCGACTACACATGCTCTGAAAATTTCATCCTGATCGCACGAGCAGGAAAAAAAATTATTGCAACTTTTCATTTTTAAATCCCCCCCAAAAAAATGGGTTTTGAATTTACACATTACTGAGCACAAATCCAAAAAATCAAAAACTATTTCGTGCATTTTGTAGGTAATAGACCCATCTATGTATAATTGAAGTTTGAAGTCATTTAAAAAAAATTGTTGGAGTTGAAGCAAAAAATGTAAATACAAAGGTTTTGAAAAATTGAAAATTCTGAAAAAATGACTACAGACACAGAAAAATACCCGAAAACGACGTTTTAGAGGTCAGAAAAAAGCTACAGTTTGCTTTTGCTACCATCAAAATTGACTGAAAATTTAGAATTTTACTTCCAATTTTAGGTGGGAGCTATAATGGAGTGCTGTTGAGCAAATATTGAACCCTGCCCTTCAAGACTGTTAGAAGATAAGCCTATGAAAATAAATCCAGGCTTAGGGGAAGAGTTAAAACTAGAGGTTGCAGATACAACAGATGTGCAAGACGCGCAACGCAAACTCAAAAGGAGTAAATCTTTTTTTATTCGTATATGCTCAAAAGAACTAGATCAATATTTAGCTCCACCACCACTGCAAAGAAGTGATGACCCATTTTGTTGGTGTTGGTTTAGCTTCAAACTATTTAAGTTCACCACCGTCATATGATAAGAGTGAAAGACTCTTTAGTACAGGTAGTAATGTGTATGAACCTATAAGGAATAGGCTGTGTCCTGAAACTGGGGGAAACTCTTATGTTTCTGCATTACAACTTAAGAGCATTGAACTTTAAATACTGATAAGAGCAGAGGTAGCAGACACCACAAATTGAAGAGCCAACAGTACAAACTAAAAACAAGCTATAACTACCTAATTTTATTTTCATTGAACTTAAACCAGGAAATATTAAAAAGTATGCAATACTTTGTATTAATTTATAATACTTTGTAATAATATGTAATAATTTTATATTTTCTTAGTAGTTCTTGTTGCATTTATTTTCAGAGGTGTATTATGATTCATAATTTATGAATGATTTTTTAATAAAGTAAAAAAGGCAAAAAGCCATAATTGCAGCCAGACACTAAACATCTAACAACTTTAAAAGTTAAATAAATTAATAATGTTAGTGTGTCAAAGCTATCTGATGACTAACTTGGCAGTAATAAAATGGTCTTGTTAAGAGTGGTCTATTTTGTTAAAAGATGTAATTAATCGGCTGATGAGTCAGCCAAGAAGCCGATTGTCAAATAATCGGTCAATAGGCCGATTACCTCCCGAATAATCGGTGCATTCTTAGTTGAGACTAGATGAACCAGCAACACAAGTTGTTATAATCCTTTTATTAGTTATCTCTTTATAGTAAAATGTTGAAAACAGCTATTGAGTTTCGGTTAAATTTTATTAAACATCTTAAATATATATACCATATATATATATATATATATATATATATATATATATAAGGGTTGCTATTATATATTATATATACATATATATATATATATATATATATATATATATATATATATATATATAGTTTGGAGAGAATGTGTGGACAAAAGGGGCTTAAAATAAACCCAGGTAAGAGTAAAGTGTTAGCGTTGAGGGAGGAGGAGAGAGGGAGGGGAGGGGTTAGAGGTCAGAGTAGGTGTAGTATTGGAAGAAGTAAAGATTTTTAGATATTTAGGGATGGGAGTTGGGTAAGGGGGAGGGATGAAGGAGGAGATAGAGCATAGAATAGGTGAGAAGGAATGAGAGCTTTGAGTGGTCTGAGAGAAATATGGAAAGGGGGGATCTATCACAGAAAGTTAAGATAAGTATGTTTGAGAAAATCTGTGTACCAGCGGTGCTGTATGGGTGTGAAACGTGGGGGTTGAATGCCAGGTCCAGGAAGAAGTGGGAAGTATTTGAGATGAAGGGGTTGGGAGCGGTTTGTGGGGTTAGTAGAAGGGAGAGGATTAGGAATGGGGTGGTGAGGGAGAGATGTGATTGGAGGAATGGGTTGGTGGGAAGAGCGGAGAAGGGAATGCTAAGATGGTATGGGCATTTAGTGAGAATGGAGGAACAGAGAGTGGTTAGAAGAGTTTGGGAGGTGGAGGGGATAGGAGGAGAGGAAGTGGGAGACCAAGAAGGAGGTGGATGGATGGAATAAAGGAGATGCTGGAGGAGGGAGTGGATGGGGGAGGAAGAGGGTAGGGGGTTGGGGAGGGATAGAGTGGGGTGGAGGAGGTGGTGAGGGCGAGATGAGAGAGGTGTGAACAGGAGGCTGTATGCACCCTGCCACATCCCGCCTGCGGGACAAAAAGTGAATGTGAGCACACACATTAATAATATTAATATATATATATATATATATATATATATATATATATATATATATATATATATATATATATACATACATCATATACATACATATATTTATCCCTCCCCTGGCCCACCTTAGTGGGAGGGGGCCACTGCCTCCAGAAAACCGCCACTGCTGGGCGGTTCCACAGGTCGAGAAGAGAAGTTACAGCGAAGGTGGTACGGGAGGCGTCGAGAGCGGGGCACTCCAGAAGGATGTGCTCCTTTGTGTCCTGGGATATACGACATCTAGTGCAGATGGGGGAAACAACATTGTCAAGTTTGAATCTGAATTTATATTGCAAACGATTTGGGTGGTGACCTGATCTGCTCCGGGCGAGGTTAATTTGGTCTCTTCGGGACAGTGATTCTTCTGTAGGGGAGATGTTTGGAGATGGGGTGTTTAGTAAATTGTTATTGGGGCGGTTTTGTAGATATGTGTTAGTTAATTGTGTAAGGATGTGAGTGAGCCAAGACCTATTTGGGGGTGGAGCGGGGATGTTGTTGTAGATGTCATTATAAAGTTTGGCTGGTGAGGGGGTGGGATTTTAGTGTAGGGGGGGGATTTGGAGAGTATTTGGTGGCATGGATGAGCTGGATTGAATGTTTTCTGGAAGAATTGTGTCCCTACCATCTTCAAGTGGGTAGGGATTGGGAAGGATATGTGTCTCGTCATATAAATGTTGAATGGGAGTTGTTTTAGTACATCCGGTGATTATTCTAAGGGCTGTGTTTTGTGTAACCTGTAATTTGTTTAAGTTGGATTGTGATAGTGCTGGGAACCATGCGGGGGAGGCATAGTTTATATTTGTTCTGAGGAGTTGGTTGTAGATTGTGGTTAGGGTGTGTTTTCTGTCGCTGAAGTTGTGTTGGGAAAGGCTTCGGAGGTTTAATTTCCGTTGGGTTGAGGAAGTAATTTGGTCGATGTGGAGGGAGAAAGTCATATGTGTGTGTCGTAAGTGAGTCCTAATATTTTTGGGGTTTTATTTAGGGGGTGGGGGTTGTTGCTCAGGTAGACTGTTGGATGGAATGTGGATTGGTGGCGGTCTGTGGTTAGGAGGGTGATGGAGGATCATGCAAGGAAGCTGTCATTCTACAGAGTAAACAAATTTCTTTCTAGTAATTGTAGGTATTCTTGGGTGTGTTGGGTGTATTTACAAGTGGATGTTATGAAATGAGACTGATGTCGTCTGCGTAAGTGATTAGTTTGGTGGATTGGTGCTAAAATTGGATCTTGCCCTAAAGAGATTGAAGAGGAATGGAGAGAGAATGGCGCCCTTTGGTACGCCGTTTGTAGTTTAATGGAGTGTGAGAGGGTGTTTTTATGGAGGACTTTGGCGTATAGATTGCTGAGGAATTTGAGAGCCACTTTTATCATTGTTTTCTAGGAGGGATTGAAGATTTTTGTATAAGTATGTATGTGGGGACAGTGTCAAATAGGCTTTGTTAATGTCGATGGCTGTGAGTAGGATCTGTGTGATGGGGATTGGTTGAAGCTATTAATATATATATATAGAATAATAATGAGTATATATGTATATATATATATATATATATATATATATATATATATATATATATATATATATATATATATAAAGTATATATATATATATATATATATATTTATATATATATATATATATATATGTATATATATATATATATATATATATATATATATATATATATATATAGTTATATATATATATATATATATATATATATATATATATATATATATATATATATATATATATATATATATTATATACGAAAATTTATTGACAAAATTACATCTTTACACTAATTCAAAAAAGGAGACAAAAAGTTTTCACTGAGTCTGCTTACAAGCTCTTATTTCAACAAAATAACTATTTTATTATTTAATATATATATATTAGTATAAAGGTTATATATACGTTATTATATATATGAGAAGAGAAGAGTTATATATATATATATATATATATATATATATATATATATTATGTTAAGATATTATTATCTTCCGTTTATTTTCATGTTTTAAAAAGTTCAACTAATTCAAGTTTCATTGAAAGTTGTTTGTCTTGTAATTCCTTATCCTTATCAACACCTTTGAAAACGTTAGTAACTTCTCTTTATGCTTCAAAGAGTTTATAAAACTAGAATAATTTATCTAATATCTACTATATTCCTTATTATTTATATATTATTTCATATTATTATTATATATTATTATACATTATATATATTATTATATTATATATTATTATTATTATTATTATTATTATTATTATTATATTATTATTATTATTATATATTAATATTAGATAGAGTATATATATATACATATTATTATTATTATAAATATATATTATATATTATTATTATATTATTATTATTATATTATTATTATTATATATATATATATATATATATATATATTATTATATATTATTACATATTATATATATTAAGTTGTTATTATTATTATATTATTATTATTATTATTATATATATATTATTATTACATATTATATTATTATTATTATTATTATTATAATTATATTATTATTATTATATATATATATGAAACGTGAACATCAATAAACGTACATTATATTGTTATTATTTTTATTTTTATTATTATATTATTATTATTATATATATTATTATTACATATATTATTATTATATATATTATTATATATATATATATATATATATATATATATAAATAAGTCCTGTAGTTTAGAAAGCAATTTCACCATAGTATGAGTTTAATATTCCTTTGATATAATTATTATTATATATATATATATATATATATATATATTATACATATATTATTATTATTAACTATATATTATTATAGTTTTATTATTATTATTATATTATTATAATATATATATATATATATATATAAATATATATATATATATATATATATATATATATATATATATATATATATATATATATTACTCTGATTGGAAAGTTTTAAGACAGGTGGCACCACTGCTCAATAAGAGGGGCTAGGTTTGCTGGTGTGGTGTTGTACGGGAAGCTTGTTTTGTCCCTGAGACGTACTGAAAAGATCAGTGGGATATTTTTCCTCAGTACCGAGTTGCACCCTGGTGTGTGAAGACATGTTGTAGTATCTCGGCATATTTATGATCTCTCAAAATGGCTGAAAATACGGAACAACGAGTTTGTGTAAAATTTTGTTTTAAAATCGGGAAATCATCTTCTGAAACTTATAAACACCTCCCCTCCACTCCCCCCCCATCAACGATCTATTGATCTATTGATTCAAGTCATATTTCAAGTATAAAATTAGCTTACGGTGATAAATGTCTGTACCCGTCAAATGTTTTTATCTGGTTCAATTATTTCAAAGATGACCGCGATTCAGTCGAAGATGACTCCCGGTACGGCCGGCCTTTCACTTCAACAACCAACGAAATAATTGTGAAAGTTCGCTTCCTAGTGCACTCTGACCGTAGTCTAACAATTAAAGAGATGTTTGATGATTTGAATTTAAGTTTCAACGCAGTTCAGTTAATTTTAACTGAAGATTTGAAAACGGGTCGACTATAGTGATGAGATTACAACTTCAGCGCTACTCTCAGTGTATATATATCTACCCGTGAAAGGACATTCACTTTTTGACGGTGTCAGAAAGCGAAGGTCGAATGAGACGGGCACGAAGGTCGCCGTTCGGGCGATGGAAAAATAATTTAAAAAAAATAATAATAAAAAAAAAAAAAAAATTAAATTAAAAATAAATTAAATTAAAAAAATTAAATTAAAAAAAATAAATTAAAAAAAGGCTTTTTTACACCATCTAAAGCAGTAAATCAGTAAATTAGTAAATCAGACCAACCATCCGCACCGCACCGTACCGCACCGCACCGCACCACACCGCACCATACCTAGCACCCGATGCAGTTTACAACACGGTATATCTCTCAAACTTGGTACCCCATTTAGGGGTGACGTAACCTCGTCGTAGACGAGGTTACGTGGCCATGCACCCTTTGGAGGGGGGTTCTGGCCCCCAAACCTTGGATATTGACGTAGAAGGATGAAACTTGGTATACACCCTTCTTATAAGGTATCCTCGGTACCGCCGAGGTAAAGTGACACTACGCCCATATAGTGTTAGGGTTGTGCTCCAAAACCTTGGATATTTATGAAGAACGAAGAAATTTGGTATAAAGCCTTCTTATAACGTATCCTCTGTACAGCCAAGGTAAAGTGACACTACGACCATATGGTGTTAGGGCAGTGCCTCAAAACCTTGGATATCGACGTAGAACGATGAAATTTGGTATATAACCTTCTTATAATGTATCCTCGGTATAGCCGAAGTAAAGTGATGCTATGCCCATATGGTGTTGAAAATGATCATAGAAGGATGAAACTTGGTATACACCGTTCTTATAAGGTGCAGCCGAGGTAAAGTGATGCTACGCCCATCGAGGGATGGGGCTGTGTCCCTAAACCTTGGAAACTGACATAGAAAAATGAAATTTGGCATACACCTTTCTTATGATGTAACATCGATACAGAAGAGGCTATGTCGCAAAGCTCACATTATGTAGGGGCTGAGCCCCAAAACATTGAAAATTTACATAGAGGGATGAAATCTGGAGAGCACACAGGCATACAGAAGAGGAAGGATAAATATGATTGAAGGATGGTAACCCGTTTTCTAAATGTTGAAGACTCACATATCTATTTCCAAAATCTCGTTTTCTTTTTATAAACGTGAACTAAAATATATTGTAGGGTATTTTATTTTATAAGTTTCATTTTACATTTATTTTTTTGTGTTTAATTTTCATTTTCAAATTTTTACTATTTTTATTTATTATTTTTATTTATTTTTTTATTTACTTTCTGTTTTATTTGCTTAAAACATTTTGTTTTTATTAAAATTTTTATGTTTTTCATGTTTATAAGGTAAAAAATTTGCATTTTTACACACCCTAAAGCAGTAAATCAGTAAATGAAATCCCCAGCCCCTCCATGATCTATTGATTCAAGTAATATTTTATATAACATAACACAAAACTTTTATTCTTTTTGTTTATAACTTAAAAAATTTGCAATTTTACTCACCTTAAAGCTGTAAATCATTAAATCAGTAAATCAAAACACGCACTCTACCCTGCCCACCCCCTCCATGATCTATTGATCTATTGATCTATTGATCTATTGATTCAAGTCATATTTTGTATAACATAAAAAAATATTTTTTCTTGTTATGTTTATAACTTAAAAAATTTGCCTTTTTTCATTTTTATACTCAATAAAGCAGTAAATCAGTAAATCAGTAAATCGAAACACTCACCCTACGTTCCCCACCCCCTACATGATCTATTTATCTATTGATCTATTGATTTATTGATTTAAGTCATATTTTGTATAACAACACAAAACCTTTATACCTTAAGAAATTTATAACTTAAAAAACTTATGTTTTTACACCCCTAGCAGTAAATCAGTAAGACCAGTCCCTAGCACCCCCACCCTCCTCCCTCCTTCCACCTTCCTTGATCTATTGATCTGTTGAGCTATTGACATTTTTTGAGATCATTTTTGATAAACATAATGATAAAGAAACAGTTCTTTATACTACTGATTAAGGAATATATGTTAATGCCACAAAGTTTCCACAATAATAAAGCTAAAATAGCGCATCACTTGAACTAAGAATATAATCGTACAACGACAAACCTAACACACCTTGCGCCACGAATAAACCAAGCAACATGAAGAATTCCAGTTACTCAAAACAACAGAAGTTACTAACACAGCATAAAAACGTAACCTACTCACACTTTGTCAAGCATATCTCTTACATATCAATGTTAATTTTATGCCTAACATGGCAATATGTACCAAAGACGATTATCAATATATTTAAGAACTGACGATGTATGACGTGACAAAGTTTTATTAATTATATTATATTTATACAAATACTGCAGATCTACCTGACAATATAACTAACACATCTGAGAAGAGCATGAACATATCTAATATAAACATAAAATATAATTCTCTGAATAAAACATCATAGTAAAGTGTAATGGTTTACTGGTCTTAAAGCGGTAAATCAGTAAATCAAACCACCCACCCCACACCTCCCCTCCACTCCCCCCATCCACGATCTATTGATCTACTGATTCAAGTCATATTTCATACTTTGGATAAAAACAAACAATCAAATAAAGCTCTCTTATACTGATTCAACAATAAAGGAGAATTTAAAAAGTTTTGACATCAATAAAGCTAACATATCATAACCTGAACTAAGAATATAATGTACAACGACAAACATAACATACCTTACGCACAAATAAGCAGCTAACATTAACAAAGTTCCATACTTAACAGCAGTAAAGTGACTAACATAGCATACAAAGCGTAACCTATTTACACTTTTTCAAGCATATCTTTAATATATAAATGGTAATTTTACATTAACATGGTAATATTTAACAAAAATTTATCATAACCTTGTCTAATTATCATACTGACCAACGAATTTATGCTAACGTAACAAAGTTTTTTACATTAACATAGTAAAATTTAACAAAATTTTATCATAATCTTACCTAACTATCAGAAACCCTAACGAATAATTGCAAACATAACAAAGTTTTATCCAAGCCTAACATTAAAATAAGTTCTTTGAATAAAATATCATAGTAAAGTGTAATAGTTTACCGATCCTAAAGCAGTAAATCAGTAAATCAGTAAATCAAACCACCCACCACTCCTCTCCTTCCCTCCCCCTACCCATCCATGATCTATTGATTTATTGATTCAAGTCATGTTTAGAGTATCATTTTGGATAAACATAACATAAAATCAAGTTCTTTATGAACTAATCAACGGATATATGCTAACGTAACAAAGTTTGACCAATAAAACTAACATTTCATGACCTGAACTAAGAATATAATGTACATCGAGAAACCTAACATACCTTACCCTACGAGTAAACAGCTAACATTAACAAAGTTCCACACTTAACAACAGTAAAGTGAGTAACATGGTATACAAAACGTAACTTATTCACACTTTTTCAAGCATATCCCCAACATATCAATGTTAATTTTACATTAACATGGTAATATGTATTAAAAATTTATAATAACCTTGTCTAATTATCATACTTACCAGCAAATATATGCTAACGTAACAAAGTTTTGTACATTAACATAGTAATATTTAACAAAAATTTATCATAACCTTACCTAACTATCATAATCCCCAACGAATAATTGCAAACATAACAAAGTTTCATCCAAGCAACATAAAAATAAGTTCTTTGAAAAAAATATAATAGTAAAGTGTAATAGTTTACTGATCCTAAAGCAGTAAATCATTATATCAAACCCCCAGCCCCATCCTTTCTTCCTCCTATCCCACCCTTCCTTGATCTATTGATCTATTGATTCAATTCATATTTCGAATATCATTTTGGATAAACATAACATAAAAATAATTTATTTATATACTGACCAACGAATATATGCTAACGTAACAAAGTTGTCACATCAAGAAAGCTAATATATCATAACCTGAACTAAGAATATAATGTACAACGACAAACATAACACACCTTACGCACGAATAAACTGCCAACATTAACCAAGTTCCATACTTATCAACAGTAAAGTAACTTTTATTGCATACAGAACCTAAGTTATATCAATATTGTAAATACAAAACTCAATCTACCCCCCCTTTTCCAACATATCATCAACAGCTGAAGCAATATTATCTAACAAAATCCCTTAACAAAGTGCCCAGTCTATCAAACATACCAGCATCTTGAACTATGAATTGATACTACCTTTATCAAAATGTCTAGCATATCAAATATAACATCATTTTGAACTATGAATAAACGTAGACATTAGCAAAATTCTCTGTCAAACCTAACATTACTCAGCAAAAACTTAACCTAAGCCCACGTTCCTAACACATCATCACCAGTTAAACACAGTAATATCTACAAAACTTATCATTTCCTCAACAAAGTTAAAAAGAAGAACCCAACAGACTTAAACTAACTTGAACTAATGAAGAAATGCTTTAATTAATAATGAGTTAAAACAATAAAGACCAGATATTTTTAAATTTACATTAAATATCAAACTTAACTTAAGTAAAGTTGCGTATCCCTGTCAAAGTAGTACATAACTCTAATCATTTTTCCGTCAAATATGTCTCTTACACCCAAACAAACTAACCTACCTAGCAATAATAGGGTTAATAAAATTTACTAACAACACTGTGTTACGAACATATCATCGTGTGCATAGTCTTTATTACGAGCTCACCTTCATCAACATAACAACTTCAACCTTTACTATACATAACCGAACAAAATATTATTTTTTACCACACATCAAAAAAGTGAAATCATTATTATTTATTTATTATTATTATTTATTTACTTATTTATGATTTATTTATTTATATTACGTTATTTATTATTTATTTATTATTTATTATTATCCATTTCTTTTATCCATACTATTTCATATTATTTTTATTATTATTATTATTATTATTATTATTATTATTATTATTATTATTATTATTATTATTATTATTATTATTATTATTATTATTATTATTATCATCATCATCATCATCATCATCATCATCATCATCATCATCATCATCATCATCATCATCATCATCATCATCATCATCATCATCCTCATCATCATCATCATCATCATCATCATCATCATCATCATCATCATCATCATCATCATCATCATCATCATCATCATCATCATCATCATCATCATCATCATCATCATCATCATCATCATCATCATCATCATCATCATCACATCGTCATCATCATCATCATCATCATCATCATCATCATCATCATCATCATCATCATCATCATCATCATCATCATCATCAATCATCATCATCATCATCATCATCATCATCATCATCATCATCATCATCATCATCATCATCATCATCATCATCATCATTAGTAGTAGTAGTAGTAGTAGTAGTAGTAGTAGTAGTAGTAGTAATAAACTTTTAATACCGTAAAGCTAGCATAATATCACCTAAACTAAGAACATAATATATCTATATAATATACGAACATAATATACAAATAAACAGAACATTAACAAAGTACACTGATTAATATCAGTAAAGTAACTACCATGTCATCACAAAACGTAACCAACTCCCGTACGCCCATACAAAGAAACTAATTAACATACTTACCAAGGTTTGATGCTATATGACACAAATGTTTAGTTAGGCTTACACGGCAGGCTTATCATTAGTGTTACTTTCATGTTTAAACAAAAGCTTTCACGAATGCGCTCACTCATCAACATAATTTCAGTATTTACTATACATAACCGAACAATTTCCAGCGGCGAGTCCACGACTTGGAGATCACACCCTGAGAGATGCATGAAGACCCATATCGGGGTATCCCGAAGGGAGGGTGTAAGTGGTAAGGGCACAGCCCAAAAGGCTATGCCCTTATGTTTCATTTACTGATTTACTGATTAACTGCTTTAAATTCGGTAAACTATTACACTTTACTATGATATTTTATTCAAAGAACTTATTTTTATGTTATGTTTGGATAAAACTTTATGTTCGCAATTATTCGTTGGGGTTTATGATAGTTAGGTAAGGTTTTAATATTTTTTTTTAAATATTACTATGTCAATGTAAAAAACTTTGTTACGTTAGCATATATTCGTTGGTTAGTATGATAATTAGACAAGGTTATGATAAATTTTTGTTAAATATTACCATGTTAAATGTAAAATTAACATTGATATGCTAGAGATATGCTTGAAAAAGTGTGAATAGGTTACGTTTTGTGTGCTATGTTAGTCATTTTACTGTTGTTAAGTATGAAACTTTGTTAATGTTAGCTGCTTATTCATGCGGAAGGTATGCTATGTTTGTCGTTGTACATTATATTCCTACTTCAGGTTATGATATGTTAGCTTTATTGATGTCAAAACTTTGTTACGTTAGCATATATTCGAAGGTCAGTATATAAAGAACTTATTTTTATGTTATGTTTATCCAAAATGATACTTGAAATATGATTGAATCAATAGATCAATTGATCGTGAGTAGAGGGGAGGGGAGAGGAGGGGTGGGGCGGGTGGTTTGATTTACTGATTTACTGATTTACTGATTTAGGATCAGTAAACTATTACACTTTACAATGATATTTTATTCAAAGAACTTATTTTTATGTTATGTTTGGATAAAACTTTGCTATGTTTGAAATTATTCGTTGGGGATTATGATAGTTAGGTAATGTTATGATACATTTTTGTTAAATATTACGGTGTTAATGGGAAAAATTTGTTACGTTAGCATATATTCGTCGATCAGTATAAAAATTAGAAAAGGTTATGATTAATTTTTGTCAAATATTACCATGTTAAGGTTATATTAACATTGGTATGTTAGAGATATGCTTAAAAAAAGTGTGAATAGGTTACGTTTTTTTATGCTATGTTAGTTACTTTACTGTTGTTTACTATGGAACTTTGTTAATGTTAGCAGTTTATTCGTGCTTAAGGTGTGTTAAGCTTGTCGTTGTACATTATATTCTTAGTTCAATTGATGCTATGTTAGCTTTATTAATGTGAAAACTTTGTTACGTTAGCATATATTCGTTGATCAGTGTATAAAGAACTTATTTTTATCTTATGTTTATCCAAAATGATACTCGAAATATGAATTGAAACAATAGATCAATAGATCATGGGAAAGTTGGAGGAGGGGTGGGGGTTGGTAGTTTGATTTACTGAATTATTGATTTACTGCTTTAGGGGGTGTAAAAACGCAAATTTTTAAGTTATAAACATAAAAAGAATAAAAGTTTTGTGTTATGTTTTACAAAATATAACTTGAAATAATGATCAATAGATCAATAGATCAAGGAGGAATTAAGAGGGAGGGTGGGTGGTTTTATTTACCAATTTACTGTTATAGGGGGTGTAAAAACGCAAATATTTTAAGTTTTAAACAAAGAATAAAAGTTTTGTGTTATGATATACAACATATGACTTGAATCAATAGATCAATAGATCAATAGAACAATAGATCAATGGGAGTTGTGGGATGGGTGATTTGATTTACTGATTTAGGGTGTGTTAAAATACAAACATTTTA
The DNA here is from genome assembly GCA_015478945.1 of Trachelipus rathkii. Taxonomy (NCBI): domain Eukaryota; kingdom Metazoa; phylum Arthropoda; class Malacostraca; order Isopoda; family Trachelipodidae; genus Trachelipus; species Trachelipus rathkii. Next base: position 18,994 of record JABUQX010100056.1, read on the forward strand.
AGTTATAAACATAAAAAGAATAAAAGTTTTGTGTTATGTTATACAAAATATGACTTGAATCAATGGATCTATAGATCAGTAGATCAATCGATCAATAGATCAATAGATCATGGATTAGGTGGGAGTGGCGGTGTCAGATTTACTTCCTCTCGATTAACTGATTTACTTATAAAATGAAAATTTTTTGTGTTGCAAACATAAAAAGAATAAAAGTTTTGTGTTAGGTTATACAAAATATGACTTGAATCAATAGATCAATAGACCAATAGATCATGGAGGGTGAAGAGGGTAGGGTAGGTAGTTAGATCTACTGATTTACTGATTTACTGCACATGGTGTAAAACTCACTTGTTATAAAACTTTAAAAGAATAAAGTTTTGTGTTTGTTTTACAAAATATGACTTGAATCAATAGATCAATTGCTAAATAGATGAATAGATCAATAGATAATGGATAGGGTGGGGAAGGTAGGGTTAGTGGTTTGATTTACTGGTTTGATTTACTGATTTTCTGCTTTAGGGTGTGTAAAAATGCAAATTTTATGTTATAAACATAAAAGCATAGAAATTTTAGTAAAACTAAATGTTTTAAGAAAATAAAATAAAAATAAATAAAATAAAATAAAATAAAATAAAAATATTAAAATTTAAACAAATTAAAATATAAGAGTAAATGTGAAATGAGAAACTTATAAAATAAAATAGTCAACAAATATATTTTAGTTCACGTTTAAAAAATGAAAACGAGATTTTTGAAAATAGAAAGGCTATTCCTTAATCTTTAGAAACAAGCATCTTTCCTTCTAACCTGGATTTGGTCCTTCCTTAAAGTTTCAAAATTTAATCATTCTATATCACTTTTAATATTTTAAAGCTCAGCCCTACACCACATGTGAGCATTGGGACACTGCATTGATGCAAAGGAGATCATAAGAAAAGGTGTATGCCAAATATCACTCTTCCATAAATTTCCAAGGTTTAGCCCCATCCCTCGATGGGCGTAGCGTC
>JABUQX010100056.1:30000-40000 GCA_015478945.1 Trachelipus rathkii
TATTTCAAACAAGACTCCCTGAAACACCATCGGGCTTAGAGCTGAGTCATGTTCATTCACACGTCCCAATCACACACATAAGCCTTTATACAAAGCGCGCAACATTATTTACATATAGAAATGAACCCCAACGATTAGGGTACTAAAACCCACAAGATCGATAAATCCCCCTTTCAAATCAACTCTTCCTCAGCCGTAGATTGACGGCGGTCAAGTAAGATATCCGCTCGGTGTTCAATAATGGCCCGTGTAACAGTAAAACAACGAAAAACTGCACTTACATTATCAATTTTCTATGCTATATCAGACCAGCTCAAGAATGACGACTGAACTAAACCTACTAACTTACCCCACGAAAACGACGCAAAGTGGAAGGGTTCAGAGTGAGTGATTTATCGTATTAACAGGATATATGAAAGTTCATTTCCTTCCTTAGCTAATATTCGCACAAAATATACAATCAAGACCCACAAAAATAAGGGTCCCACAAACACAGTAGCTTTCAACCTAAAGCCACCCTTTAAAACGCGAATACTTGCACAAAATTAATAGAAACGACAACAACAAAAAAGGGAGGGGGTCATCATAACTAAAACGACTTCCACCAAGTGTTACAAGGTTCACTTCACTGTACCTAGTCACAGAATTAATCCTATATTCAAGATCACCTTTTCCTTTTTTTTCTCAAAATAACTCAAAGTCCAACATAGGCACAGAACACAACAATAAAAATCTTATTCGACATATTTACACAGAATAAAGGCAAGAAAAACCAACTAAGGACACAAGGTCATCTAATCAACATTAAACGTCTAATTTTAAAAACATAACACATCTCATCATCGAACGAAATCCAAAAATTAAACACTAATCACAAAAAGAATTTTCTTTAACATATTTTACACAAAAAAAAATACAACGGGGAAATTTTATCTCTTAAACGAACAAACTGCCTAAATATTACCCAATTTCATTTTAATATAATTATTATTACGGAATAATACCATCCGGCATTCAAGATTGCCTTTTCATTTATCTAAACAGTCCAAAAAATAGCCGAAAATCACTCAAATTCACGACAGCCTTCTCGTCGTAGAGCTACTCCAACATTAACTGGTTTTTATTTTCGATAATTTTTTGGCACGTTTAAGCTCCACCCACGCGCATTGCCTTGCCAATAAAAAGAGAGAACGCGCCGTACTTTTGAAGTGACCAATACGCGCTCAGGATTAAGCCACGCCCCACTTTGTAGAATGACCGTAGGCATACGAGGGGAGGTACCGTATAAGCCAATCAGCTTAAAACAAAAGGCTTCTTAGTCCAATTAGGGCTCTTTATATATGCGTGGGAATCGGCCGCCTTTCTTTAAATTTTTCCCAGGATAACCTCTGTCTTCAGGCCATCTGGTAATTATCTCAAGTTTTAGATGGCAATAACCGAAATTCATATGAATCTTTGCTGCTTGGCCCTCATTTGGCAGTTGTCAATGTTGGTCCGAAAAGGTTTTCTTGTTCTTCAAACAAATTTACAAACATTCATTTGGTGGATTCGTTTTGTAGCCACATTAAACTCCCCCCACAGAGAAACCCGCCCCGACGTCGCACCCGTGATGATCATAGATGAATAGGTCAGAAGCGAGAGAGAAACGGGAATAAGGAGTGTGTGACTTGGCCCCCATGTCGAAAGGACCGAGAAGTGTGGACGACTCGACCGAACCCAGGACTTCCGAACGCAATGAGTCAGACCCGGGACCCCACAACCTCTAGGGAGACCGTTTAATATCGTCGACAAGTTCGCATGCAACTCGGATACCCCGTTCCCACCCCCGGAGCCCCTCCCCCCTCTGCGCAACCGAACCGAGTGGTCAGGTGGGTGCTTCGTTTTCTCCGCTCTGTCTTCGTGAATAGAAGGGAAAGGTGAAATCAACTAACTACGGCCACCCGCTCCGCAACGAGGCTTGCATTCACCCCGGGGAGGGAAGACCAGGCGTGTTGCCCTCCACGTCACGCCATCCGACACAAGAAACCGAATGGGTGACGAGGGATTTTCAAAAGGGAAAATGTTCTACCTCTACGGTTCTCACGGTCGAGACTGAAGACAGGGGGTCCGCCCCCGTCTCCTGACTCCCCGTCTAATATTAATCGTTCATAGCCTTCTCAGTGGAGACTGAAAACAAGGGATCCACCCTAGTCTCCTGACTAAAACAACCCTTACGTTTAAGGGTAATCGTAAGCGTAAGAAAAATCAAGGTAGACAGAGTCGGTCATTTTTCGAAGATGGCCCACCAGGCCCGCCGATCGGCGCGAAAGGGGGGATTGAACCCAGAAGGAGTTCATCGGGATACTCCGAGCTCATAGCGGAGGCTCATCGACGGTCATGAATGATCTCCTGCGAAGGCGACGGGGAGTCCGACCCGCGACCATGACCCGGAAATCCGAAGGTATCGCTTCGTCGTAGCCACCATCCTCGGGCCAGCTCGAGAGGGTTTGTCAAAAAATGTTTCGTAATCATAGTTCGGGAGGAGAGTAAGAAAGCGTTTTATCGAATGACGTGTTGTAATCATAGCATGTAATAGGTATAAGAAAGGTAGTGGGGGTGTCGTGAAGAGAACTATTCTTCGTCGGAAAGAATAGCCCGTATCCTTTGTTTGGCCAACACGTGCGCTCGTCGGGAGGGCCTCTCCGGAGGAGAGCCCAATGCCGCAGGTGCTTCAACTGGTGGAAGTGGATCTGTGGGATCGAATAGATTGGAGTGTATCTCCAGCGGGTACAAGTGTATAACGGCCCGGGTTATTTCACCACGACTTGTGCTAAGCAACACCGACCGGGTGTATCCATCAGGTGAAGTGTGAAGGACCTTAACTATGACCAATTTCCACCTCAAGCGCGGACCATCGTCCTCTATTAAAACCACGTCTCCAACCCTAACGTTTGGACGGTTAGAGACGTTCCAAGATTGTTTCAGGCTGACCAAATAATCTTTGCTCCAGGCGGACTTAAACTTAGCAATGAGGGCGAGTAAGTACTTGTACCTCTTGTTAACCTTCACTGGGTCCCTGTAGGTGACATCGTGTTCGAGCAATTCTTCAGGGACAGGAAGGGTATTTAGCTTGTATCCCATCAACAAGTGGGAAGGAGTGAGAGGCTCCTCGCAGTGGAGCTCGTCACCCACATAGGTGAGGGGTCGGCAGTTGACCACAGATTCCACCTCCGCAAGCACCGTATTGAACTCTTCATAGCTAACTAGAGAGGTTTTGAGGGTCTTCCGAAGATGGGTCTTGGTCAGTCCGATCAAACGTTCGAAGAATCCGCCGTAATGGCTGCTTCTGGCGGGATTGAATCTCCAGGTGATGGAACGCTCAGCTAGGAAGTCCTTCACGGAAGGCAATTCCCATAGGTCTCTTAAGTGCTGGGATGCAGCTTGGAAATACGTTGCGTTGTCGGAATATATTACGGAAGGTGTTCCTCGTCTTCCGATAAACCGACGAAGTGCTCTCAAAAACGACTCGGTGCTGTTGTCGAAGACTAGTTCTAAGTGTATCGCTCTAGTCACCGCGCAAGTAAACAAGACCACATAGCTTTTAGTCCCTTCATTCCTAGGAACCTTGACATTGAAATAGCCTGTGAGGTCCACTCCGATTACCGTAAACGGTTTGCTTTCCACCACTCGGGAACGAGGCAAGGCAGCTAGTGGTGCCGAACGAAAGTGTGCAGCTTGTAAACGTTTACAAAGACCACACGGGCGTATCACTTTCTTCACCGTTGTCCTCATCCGAGCGAAATAGAACCGCTGACGGACAATCGACACGAGTTCTGAAATACCAACGTGGTGGTTCGTTTGGTGAAGTTGCCATATGATGAGCCGGGTGAGATGCGAGTCCGATGGCAACAGCATAGGGAACTTTGCGTCGAAGGGGGATCATTGCATTGCTCAATCTCCTGTCATATCTGATGACTCCATCTACTAGCGTCAAGCTCAGTTGTTTCACCAGATTCGCTAAAGGTAGGGAGTTCGGAGGCACGTAACTTCGGATAGGTAGTGTTCCCTCTGGAGCCTCCGAAATCCAGTATGAAGTGTCCGTCGTTACTGTATGTCGTCTCTTCTATGGGAAATCAAATGGGAGAAAATTCGGGCCGAAAGACGGTCGCGGGTCATAGTCGATATACTTTCTTGCCTTGATTTCTTCAAGTATCTCGATGAACGCTGTGAACCAACGCGGTGATCCGTATGATCTTGTTAAGGGAGGAGTAACGTTCTAAATCAAATAGGGGAGCAGCTTCCGGTACCACGGTGGTGGAAGCGGCTACTATGACCTCGTCCGTCTCCACAGTACCTTCACAGAGGGAAGGGTGTTCGGTCCAGACGGGCCAATTTGGAGGGCTCGTGAGCCAAGGGGGGCCCTTCTTCCATAAGTCGGTGAATACGTACTTATTGCTTACTCCCCTAGATGCCGCGTCAGCTGGATTATCCTCGGTAGGGACGTATCGCCACTCTGCCGTTGGTAGGTTTCTGCAAATTTCATCGACTGGGTTCTGATTGAAGAGGGGGAGCTGCTTGGAGGAGAATATCCATCGCAACACCACTTGACTGTCACACCAACAGTAGATCTTAGCTACCTCTAGTGAATCTTTGTAGGCGTCGATGACAAATTTGATGATTCGTGATGAGAGTATGGCTCCCATTAGTTCCAGACGAGGTATCGTGAGTTCTTTCATGGGTGCAACCTTTACCTTTGCCATAAGAAGATTCGCGATGGGTACGTGCTCTCCCATCGATACAACGTATACAGCAGTGGCATAAGCCGCGCCCGACGCGTCTGAAAAGGCGTGTAGTTCCACCTTTCGAGCGAAAATCAGTTGTCTAGGTATCGTTAACTGTAGACAGCGTTGTAAATGTTCGGCAATTGAAACCCATTCCTTGCGGTGTTCGACGGAAATAGGTTTGTCCCAACTTAGTTTCTCCTTCCATAATTTTTGTAGGAGAATCTTCCCTCGAACAGCCACTGGGGACAAGATGCCCAGTGGGTCGAATATGGAAGCGAGGTTCTTTAAAATAGTCCTCTTGGTAGCCGCTTCCGAGGCGACAACCTTGAGGGGGTACGAAATGGTGTCTTCGTTCGTATCCCATTCCATACCCAGAACCTTGATCGTGGTGTTGTCGGCGGCTGCATTGTTATCCCGAAACTTTACATTTGCGCATTGGGAATTCGACACCCATTCTCGTAAGTTGAGACCAGCCCTCTCGAAGAGGGACCTGGACTTCCAAAAGAAATCTTCCACCTCTGCTTCGGTATCGAAAGTACCGAACAGGTTGTCAACGTAGATCTGGTTCAAGATGATATCCTCATAATCAGTATCCGAATGTCGGACGTGATGTTGAATACAGGCAGCCAACAAGAACGGACTGCAGGTGGCCCCAAATAAGACCGAAGTGAACCGATAAGTGACCAGGGCGCTCCTGGGGTCAGAAGAGTCTTTCAACCACAGGAAGCGTGTAGAGTCTCGGTCCTCCAACCTGAGACGTATCCCCAGAAATGCCTTCTCTATGTCGGCCGACGTAGCATACTGTCTTAACCGAAGTTTCAGAAGGATCTTAGTCAAGTCGGTGATGAGGGAAGGTCCACTGTGAAGGCACTGTTTGAGACTAGGATTGTTAGAAGAACAATCGAACACTAGTCTTATCGCCGTTGTGGATGAAGACTTCCGGACCCCATGATGGGGCAAGTAGGGCAACTTGGCTTTAGGGTGAATCGGAATAATAGGGGTCACCTCTTCGATGAAGCCCCTCTCGAGTTGATCCTTGATAACATCTGAGTAACTTTCCATTAGTTTGGGGTCCCCTCTCAGTCTCTTTAGAACGCTATATAAACGTCTCTTAGCTAGAGCGTAGTTGTCGGGAAGAGAGGGGTGGCTATCACGCCAGGGCAGGGATACCACGTATCGACCATTTTCGAATGATAAATTCTCTTCGAAGGCCTCTAGGGTAGTTTTCTCTGCTTCGGTGTATTGTTCATCTGCCATGATACCAATTTGGGACAAGGACCAAAGTCGATCCAAATCTTGCGAGGGGATTCCAGTCCCCCCCGACTGGAAGTTACTATGATTCGAAAGGAAAGGGGGCTGCTCAGATACTTCAGACGCACCCATCATCGCTCCGTCTTCCAACTGAGGGGAGGACGGGCGGTGAATGTCTTCAATCGAATAGTGCTCGATGGGAAGCATAGATGATTCAGAGTCTTCGGGCACCTCCGTCTTCGCACCGTCCTCCAACTGGAGGGAGGATGAGCGGTGCGTTAGCTTGGTCAAGTAACATTCAGATCAAGTTACCGGTTCAGATGCCTCGGTCGCCTCCACCATCGCGCCATCCCCCAACTGGAGGGAGGAAGGGCAGTGTAGGCCGTCAATCGAGGAGGGCTCGAGGTGAAGTAGAGATGACTCGGAGTACTCGGGCGCCGCCGTAATCGCTCCGTCCTCCAACTGGAGGGAGGCCGGACGATTTGTCTCGTTAGTAGGAGATCTTTCAGTGTCAGGTAATGAGGATTCGGAGTCTTCGGGCACCTCCATCACTCTACCTTCCGATTGGAGGGAAGCAGGAAGGCACTCCTGGTGTCAAGAGGGGAGATCAGGCCTCAGCTCGTTGGCGAAATGGATCTCTGCCCTAAATGTGGACACGACCGATACCTGTGCGGCGGAGTTTCCGGAGGAAAAAGGTAACGGCCCCCAGATAATGTCGCCCACGTTGGTCTTCATGAGGTTAACGCCAAGACGGGATTCGTATGACCTTATAAATTTCCCCAGCATGTCTGCTCCAATGAGTAATTCAACTCCGACGACCGTGTCACTGTCCGGGTAAGGGTTCGCTAAGTGAACGCGATGTCTTCGTAACATCCTAGTGGTGTCAACTAAGCCAGGAATTCTAATGTCGGAAGGCAGGTTATCCACCACAATAGCTGTGATGGGATTTGTTCCATCCCTCGTTTTAGCTCTCAGGGTGACGACGTCGTGTAAAGTCGGGGTTCCCTGACGGTTGATCCCGTTGATGGCTATCTCCACCCGAGTGTGAGGTACACATTGCAATTTTTGAATTACGGATCTTGCTACCAAGGAATTTTGGGAGCATTGGTCGAATAAGGTTCTCACAGTGTGGGTGCCAGCTCCCTTGTAGACAGCCAAGTCGGCCAACGGGAGGGCCACTCCTTGACCACCCGAGTAAAGTGTCGTCAGATGGCTCGAAGCGGTTTCCCCTGGGGTTGCTGTCGATGAGTCGGGCTGCTGTCGGGGGTGATCTTCATTTCGATTGGTTGGCTGGGGACAGAAGACGACGTGATGGTCTGGTGCTTTACAACGGAAGCAAGCTTTAGCATTCCGGCAATCTCCAGTGGCATGGTTTTCTGCCAGACATTTCTCGCACCAACCTTGGGCTACAACCACCGCCCTCCTCAACTGTGGAGTCGGAATCATCTGACACTCCGAAGGAAAGTGAGGTCCCTTGCAAAATCTACAGCTTCGACTGTCCGATTTCGTCGAGTTCCGTTCCTGTTTCATTGAGGTCTGGTTTCTCGGGACTGCTTGTTTGGTCCCTGTAGTAGCCAATATGGTGGAGGCTTTCTGTCTGTTGGTGTCATTCGTTCGTTTATCTGTCCAACCTCTCGAAGATTCATCCTTCCTTGGCGCGTCCTGGTTGGGCTTCGTTTTGGTCGTGCTAGGTTTTCTCGCTTCCAGGAAAGCGAGGGCTTGATTGACCAAGTTCATTACTGAGTCGAGGGTCCAGTTTTTTCTGGCTTCAGACCACGGAATTCTTTCTTTAACCTCCGCGGGTAATTTGACGGAAAGCAAGGTTCCTAAGATGATGGAGCAGCTCTTGCAATTACCCACCATCTCCTTTGTCTTTAGAGACTTTGTGAAGCAGGAAACGTCAGCTTTGAATCCAAACAGGTTTGAATAGGTATATTTAGGAGGCTGCAGTCCAGTAAGTCTCATGATGAGGGTCTCTATGAGTTTGGACTTGTCCCCATAGTTGTCCTTGAGGAGGTTCATGGCTATGCGATAGTTCTCTCCCTTCACGGAGAAGCCCGAAACCATCTGTTTGGCGTCACCGCGCAAACTCTGAAGGAGGGCGTGTAACTTCTCTATAGAGCTATAGCCGTGACCCTCCACCATTGATTCAAAGCTTTCAAGATAGGACGAAAACTCTAGAGGATCTCCGCTGAAAATGGGCAAGGACCTTGTGGGAGGTTTAAATAAAGTGGGAGGTCTGTGATCCCCTGTACAGCGAGAAACCCTGGAGGGGGAAGGGGAGCTTCTCCTCTCCGCATTCACCCTCTCTCTTGCTGCTAATATTTCATTAGCTAAGTTTATGTGCGTGCGGATAGTGTTATTCAGCTAATGACAATCCCGATAGTCTTGCAGGAACTCTTCTTGTCCCAGAGAGTCTTGAATGATTCTGCTACTTTCCTCTAGTTTCAAGGTAAGGGCTTCTAAATCCTGAACCAACGTCATGATCCTCGCAGTCGACGGTTCAGACTCGGCCGTCAACTCCTCCAGTTCGGACATGGCACTACTAGCGCAAAATCGCTCTGCTTGCCTGTTGCGTTCGGCGATTATTAATTTCTTGGGTTTGGTAGAGGAGCCCCCCGTCTGCTGGTTAGGCGGCCGTTGAGTAGGCTGGCGACCAGGCCTGTAATTGGGGTCATGAACCCTTTCGTTGAGGGGTTCCGATGTCTCTCCTTTGTTCCTCAAACCCTGTTTGCGACTCCCGGTCTCTCTCGTCTGGGGTGGCGTAGCCTGCCCCGATTGTTCTCCATCATCTCGATTGGAAGCCATGGTGAAGGAGTCTGACGTTAACCTCGCGCGTATTTACAGAAACGATGGGACAAAATATTTGTCAGCTATTACAAGCTTAATTGGTTTTCTCTCAAAGAGAGAGAGGCTCTTTCCTTAGGTCCTTTATCTCTATCCTACCAACCTTCCTTTCGATGAGAGAGAACTTGGAGCAATTACTACCGAAGGTTCTCGCAAGTTCGTCGCAAAAATAAACGTAAAAATTATATACAACAGAATAAAAGACTCAAAACGACTAAAAAAAAAGGATAACATAAAATAGAAAACAAAAAATGAGGGCAAAATTGTATACACTATCTCAACGTACTCTAGTCTTGTACACACCGCGGGACGCTACAACAGTACAGACTCGAAATTCCACGCACGTTACGATACAATAACCCCAAAAATAATAAAAAATAAAAAACAAAAAACGTAAAAAATAAAAAAATATAAAATGATAAAACAAGAAATGTAGGTTGCACTAATAAGGAATATAATTCAAATCCATGCTAATGCAAAAGAAGAAAACAAACCCACACCTCATACTATTCAAAAAATCAAAGTACAGCTTGCGATTTTCTAAAGAGAACAAAAATTTGCAAACAAAAAATATAGAATATAACACTTCATGCCATTCAAGGAATCATATTACTGTTTGCCATTTTCTAAAAGTGAACAAAAATTGCAAACAGAAAATATAGAATATAACACTTCATGCTATTCAAATAATCCTATTACTGGTTGCGATTTTCTAAAAGTGAACAAAAATTGCAAACAGAAAATATAGAATATAACATTTCATGCTATTTAAAGAATCATATTACAGTTTGCGATTTTCTTAAAAAATAAAAAAAAAAAATCCAAACAGAAAATATTAGAATAAAACACTTCATGCTGTTCAAATGATCCCATTACGCTTGCGATTTTCTAAAGTGAACAAAAATTGCAAACAGAAAATATAGAATATAACATATTATGCTATGCTATTCAATAATCCTATTACTGGTTGCGATTTTCTAAAAGTGAACAAAAATTGCAAACAGAAACTATAGAATATAGCATTTCATGCTATTCAAATAATCCTATTACTGGTTGACATTTTCTAAGTGAACAAAATTGCAACAGAATATAGAATAAACATTTCATGCTATTCAACATAATCCTATTACTGGTTGCGA
>JABUQX010100056.1:52500-58961 GCA_015478945.1 Trachelipus rathkii
AAGCATATCTTTATTTCATCAAACACAAACTACTTATCAGAAAAATTTAAATTTTATCCAAGATTATCATTCAATGGCAAGAAATACTTTTAATTACTAGCTATTCTTATGATGGAATTACATTTATTTTAAATGGTGTCAACGTATTTAGAAAGCTTTTGGCGGGAAAACATTTCATATTCGACTTTCTCTCGCGGAATCGTCAGACAAATCTTGGCGCCATACGCCATCTGTTTCTAATCTTTAAAAAACTAGGATAGGAAGTTTTGTTTAAATCGTTTTCTCACCTTCAACTATCCACTATATTATCATTTGAAATATTAAAGAAATTATTACAGGATATCATATATAAACAAATATCCATCATGCGTTGGATTTGACAGTCACTATAAATCATTTATATTTGCATTAACGGAATTTTGAGATGCGACCTTTTTTTTATTTTTATTTTATACACTTTCATTGTTTTTAATAATATTATTATTATTGTTCATATTACGGTACAAACTAAACTATGTCGGTATTTTTATGTTGTAAAATTTTCACACTGTCTTCAAATAGAGCATGTAAGTTTTTATCAACAACATTTTTAATGAATTTGTGTTTCATTATTATTATTAATATTATTATTATTATTATTATTATTATTATTATTATTATTATTATTATTATATTATTATTATATTATTATATTATTATTATTATTATTATTATTATTATATTATTATTATTATTATATTATTATTATTATTATATTATTATTATTATTATATTATTATTATTATTATTATTATTATTATTATTATTATTATTATTATTATTATTATTATTATTATTATTATTATTATTATTATTTTTATTATTATTATTATTTTCAATATTATTTACCGTGTTATTCATAAGTGGGTCTATTATTTGATTAATGAAATATTTTCTCACTTAACAGATCATAACGTTACATAGTTTTTGGGCTAGAGAATAGAGAGAGAAGAGGAGAGAAAGCAGAGAGAGAGAGAGAGAAAAGAGAAGAAGAGAGAAAAGAGAGAGAGAGAGTTAGAGAGAGAGAGAGTAGAGAGAGAGAGAGAGAGGTTGGGCTAGAGATCTCGCAAATCTTCTCCGCCGTCTCAATTTCGTCGGAAACTTTGCATGAATGTTTCACATTTCTCTTTTGCCGAACTTTTTCTGAGTTCGCGGAGTGATTCGCCTCATTTCTTTACCCGAGACTCTCCGGTCTATGATAGGCAAGTTATTTAAAGAAATATTTAAAAAAAATATAGTCTGCATGTGGAGACTTAACAGTTGTAATAAACTTTCTTTTTTATTAGCAATATTTTCAATGTCTTTATTATTATTAATATTATTATTATCAATATTTTTATTTTTTATTTTTATTATTATTTTTATCATTATTTTTATCATTTCTATTATTATTATTATTATTATTATTATTATTATTATTATTATTATTATTATTATTATTATTATTATTATTATTATTATTATTATTATTATTATTATTATTATTACATTATTATTATTATATATAATTATTATTATATTTATATTATATTATTATTATTATTATTATTATTATTATTATTATTATATATTATTATTATATGATTATTATTATTATTATTATTATTATTATTATTATTCAACATTACCATAGTACTGTATTTTTTCGACCGTTGGTTACAGGAGTACCGTACGGTCTTTCTTCTTAGTTTCCCGTCCTGATGACGTATGTATGGTGGGAGTTGGTTGCTGTCTCTCCCTCGTGAGGGTTTAGGGAGTTCAAAAGTTGCCTCAAAAGGTCCTTGTCAGACTCAGAGAATTCTCTTGTTTCAAGCATTTGTGGGTGTGTTCTTGATGGATTTCCCACTTGAATACCGCTCTTGATTTTTCTTATCCAATTTTCGCGGGAAAGATCTTGAAAAACGCTGTTGCTAGTTTTATCAATTAGGTAAACGATTATTTCGGCATCATGTGTAGATTTTGGTAAACATAGGTCATTACTTTAGCGAGGAAAGATTCTTTCAAAAAACTTGGATGGTTCTCATGAGACTTTTGTCATTTTTATAGCCTAATACTTTTTGGATTCGTTTCAAATATTCACTTAGCAATTCTTGTCGCTGTTTCTTCCGTGATGACGTCATGAATGCTTTGTTCTTGTGGAGGCAAATAAAATATTTTATTGCTGTTTATCAGTTTTTCATAGGCATTTCTTTTAATTGGATATTTAATGGAGAGCAATAGATGATTCGGAAGCATCGGAGCTATTATTCTTATTTTGTCTATTTCACTTTTTATTTTATAAATTCTAAATATGATGTTTATCACCTCGATCAAGTTTGTAAAATCGGCTGCATCGAAGGTTGGTAGTTGTATTGGACACAAAATATTCTGTTGAATTTGGCGCGCTTTTTCTCGCGTGGATTGTTCTAGGGTCGATGACTTAAGTGCGCAGGTTGAAGAATTATCCCCTTCTGTGGGAGGAGAATAAGATCGTGGTATTTTGGGGTATTTGTTGTTTATCGTTACTTTTTGAAAGATTTCCTTTTTCCGTTTAACTTTTAGGCAAGGCTTTAGCTTTTTTTCCGCCATAATTTGCTTCTTAGAACAAGGAAGGTTTGTTTATGAAATAGTTGTAGGTCGTTGAGCACAAGACCGTTTCCGACAGACCTTATTTTTTTTGCAATGCGCTTTTCGCACCGGCTTTTTCTAACACTACGACTTTCTTTAATTATGATTTATTAATTTTCGCAATAAAACTATCGGATCTTCAAGTAGTTTTAGAATTTATTGCTTAATTGTCACTATATTTCACAAAACAAAAAGAAAACACAATTTTTATATATTTAATAGAACGCACATAGTTATTCTTGAATCACTAACACTGTAACTAATTTTGTCACTTTTTTTATTTTTAATTTTCTTTCGGCCACTGTTCAGAAAGGATTTTTAATTACAGGCGATTCAGGTCACTATATGGGGTCAGCAAAAATGTAAGCCAAGAATAACGAGGCATCCGTTAAATTAATGACATGCAATCAGTCATATCTGTGATTGAAATAATAACATTGTTTCTTTAATGTTTTTTAAACAGATCAAATGATAATGGTAATTTAACAATTAGATATTTCGTCAATGATTTAGTTGACAATGGAAACAATAACAAAGGATTGTTAATTATGATTGTATAGTATCAACGGTAATATTAGTATTTATGTGAAATAAGGAAGGAGTGGGAGCTACCATATCCCTCCTTGTGGGCGATGTCAAGGCACTCTCCTTGCTCATGCGAGCGTTTTAGAGGCCTTCGCATCCTACATTCCAATCTGAATACTACCCTTCCGGGATGCCTGCTCTAACAGTCTTTTATACAAGAGCTCGCTTGGCAACAAATTGAAATGGTTTTAAATGATATTACATAGGTACACATGGGAAGTACAATGTGTCCGCTTCCTTACCACACAGGTGTACAGGGTTCTAGGACACACATTGCTAGTGCGAACAGCTTTTGCAATTTAATTTACTTCTTAATATTTTTATTGCGCTATATATAGATTTAAACTGTAAATATAACTATGTTAAATATATATATAATAATCAATATATATAATATATATACTATATATATATATATATATAATATATATATATATATATAAAATATATTATATATATTTTAATATAAGTTATATATATATAATAATAATTATATATATATATTATAAGTAGGTTATGTAAGGCAGTTTGACCGATGCAGGCCTTTACGATAGGAAGGAATAGAGGTATCGCTTTCAAACTTAGAATGTAATCTATTGATGTATTAAGCTCGATACACGCGAATTTTCAAGTCGCTAGGATGTATATGGGGGTGGCTCCCCGCGAGAGCGAACGCAAAATATAACGCTACGCCCTTGTAGCTGCTTCCGAGCGATCGAAGATTAGGCCTAAATTGAGTTTCTGGTCGAGTCTGATGATGTAACTCGTCGTAGACGAGGATTACGTACCCCGCGCCTCCCCCGTAAGGGGACGCGGTGCCCCCTAAAAAATTTAAACTTGATCGTAGAAGGTGAAATTTGGATTATTGTATAGAAAAGGGAGAAAGGAGTCTGACGTAATCTCGTCGTAGACGAGATTACGTACCCCTGCGTCCCCCGTAAGGGGGGGACGCAGCCCCCTCAAAAAATTAAATTAATCGTAGAAGGCTGAAATTTGGATAGTGTATAGAAGAAGAGAAAGGAGTCTGAATCTGTAGAGTTTGAGTTGGCAACGACACCGGTGCTGGCTCCGGTGTGGTGCTGGGATAGTAAATATTTGTATAATAATACAATATTGGTGTTAAAATATATGTTTATAAGGATGTAGATCTCGACTAGGGGTGTTTGAGGCTCCCTCATGACGATGCGGGTTGTGTCAGCAGGCCCCGGGCCGACGCGTGTGCGCACCCGCAGGCGCGCCCGCCGGTGCGATCCGACGCGATCCGGTGCGAGCCTGAGCGAGAACGCAAACGTGTTCTGTTTTCTTTTAATAAATTTTATAATTTTTTATTTTTTTTTAGCTTTTACGAGTAAGCTTTTGTTTCCAAAAAAATTTTCAAAAATTTATTATTTTTTATTATTTTTTTAATTTATTTTTGTTTTTACTAAAAAAAATATTATGCTTTTCATGTTTATAACGTAAAAATTTACGTTTTTACATACCCTAAATCAGTAAATCAGTAAATCAAAACCATCATCCAACCACCCATCTGTCCATCCGTGATCTATTGATCTATTGATCTATTGATTCAAGTCATATTTTTTATTAAAATTGTTATGTTTTACATACCCTAAATCAGTAAATCAGTAAATCAAACAACCCTCCCCATCCCCCTCCTACCCATCTATTGATCTATTGATCTATTGATCCATTGATTCAAGTCATATTTTTATTAAAATTGTTATGTTTTACACACCTTAAAAGCAGTAAATTCAGTAAAAATCAAGTAAATCAACTGCCCCCCACCACCCTCCTTGCCCTGTTATGAATCTATTGATCATATTGATCTATTGAGTCTATTGGTTCAAGCATATTTTTCTCTTAGTATAAATAAGTTTTTTGGATAAAAGCTGGAAAAGAAAACAAGTTTTTATTTTAAAGCCTATATAACATAAGTGAAAACTACTCATAAAATCGTTTAACAATAAATTTTTAGCATCAAAAATATGTTTACAAGTTTATTAAAAGAAACATTATTTAAAAACATATAATGAAATAAATACAATATAACAGCATAAATTAGAATTGATAGTTTGTACAGGAAAACACATAAGGTCCTAACATATTGAACATTATTATATTGTAAAAAAAGATGTTACATAAATGTTACGAAAATAACATAAAATCTAAGTGCAAGAGTCAAGGAAAAGATATACAACATGTATTGTTTGATTCTATACACGGCTATCCAATAGTCCATTCCGAAAATCATCATTTAAGGAGAAGTGTTGAAGATAAGACCAGAGTCGGTATCCAATTTCACAGAACCGAGTTCATTACACGCGAATACACCTAAAAATCTTCTTTCGTTTCCGAAGGCGTTTAATATTTCTTCTTCATTCATCATTAATAATTCAAGATTATATTTCGTACTCTGTCAATCTCGATGATTTGAGGATGTTCCAGATACACCAGAACTGAGATTGAGGATGTCAAACTTTGTCCAAATTTGAGACTCAATCCAAATGTTCCTTTTCTTAGAATATTGAGATGATAAGCATTACAAGCCTGAAGATCAGATGTGAGATCGTATGCATATAAATTACTGTTTTCAGCATAATTCTTGAGATCAACACCTGTACCGTTATCGCTGCAAGATACAGTATTGCAAATAAATCGTAAAAAGGCCGCGAACATTGAGAATATTAATCCTTCATATATCATTTCATAATCACGACCGTTAGGTTGACATTTCACGTGTAAATGATACCCCTCTTTAAGTCCGAAATGGCGTTAATTTAAAGGCAGACTTTCCGTAGTTTCCAGAATAAGCATCATGTTCTACAATCCCTATTATTACTTCTGAGGTAAGCTACCATTGACGATGTTAGATATATTAATACTCGATAATCCCTGGGTAAAGTTAAAAAATTTAGTCTCAATTCTCTTGATTTTATATTTTGCTGTATCGGTCAAAAGAGATTTCTCTATTTCCATATGTTTAATGGGAGATAATTTCACTTTGCGTATATAAAGATAAGCATCCAATAATTTAGAGATAGGCCTTGGCGCAGTAGTTGTGGCTAAAACAGCGCTTTTAACATTAGAGCAAAATTCAGGTGTAGATTCTAGTTAACTGATGCGGCGTTGTTCCACTGATGGTAGAAATAAGTCTTTCTTGAAAAGAATATGTCAACCGTTTAACACGTCCATTATATTCATACGATGTTATTTTTAGATGTTAGCAGATT
>JABUQX010100057.1:0-2500 GCA_015478945.1 Trachelipus rathkii
GATCACTTTCCCTGATGTTGTTTTAATGATTTCTTGTTTGGTCCACTTTATTAAGATTAATATTAAAATTTATATTATTAAATTTATATACTATCATTATTATTATTAATTAATTATTATTAATTATTTTAATTATTAAATTATTATTATTATTATTATTATTATTATTAATTATTAATTTTATTATTATTTTTTTTTATTATTAATTTTTATTATTTATTTTTTATTATTATTTTTTATTATTATTATTATTATTATTATTATTATTATTATTAATTATTATTATTATTAATTATTATTATTTATTATTATTATTATTATTATTATTATTATTATTATTATTATTATTATTATTATTATTATTATTATTATTATTATTATTATTATTATTATTTTTATTAATTCATTATTATTTATTAATTTATTAATTATTATTTATTATTATTAATATTATTATTTATTATTAATTATTATTATTATTATTATTATTATTATTATTATTTTAAAACCCAGACCTTTTATTTTACTGTGTAAATTTAAAACAATGGAAATACTGTTACTTCTATAGTAAATTTAAGTGTAACTTATTGCATACCAAAAGGGACCATTTTAAATAAGAGCATAAAAGAATGAATTTGCTCAATGTTGGAAGTTGAAGACGAATTAAAAATAAGGTTAAAAAAAGGATGTAGCAGTGTAATATCATGAATGAAATGCAAAGATATATATTTTCAAGACTTTCGAAAATTAATTTTCATATATCCTTTAAAAATATTTTATATATATTTCACTTTTAATATTAGAATCTCTCTCTCTCTCTCTCTCTCATCTCTCTCTCTCTCTCTTCTGCTCTCGTCTCTCTCTCTCCTCTCTCTCTCTCTCTCTCTCGTCTCTCTCTCTATCTCTCTCTCTCTCTCTCCTCCTCTCTCTCCTTTCTCGTCTCTCCTCGTCTCTCTCGTCTCTTCTCCTCTCCTTTTGATATTTGGAAAATTTGTCTTTATTCCAATACATTGAACATTTTTTTTTATAATTAATTAGAGTTTTGATAATGTAATTATTGGAATAATACTAAGAATATCTTTAAAATATAATAATTTACAATAAATTGAAATTTTTTAAAAATTTTAAAAAAATGAAACTATTTAAAGAAAGGACAAATTATATTTGTAAAAATTCCAAGGTAATAATGAGCGATGAGTCTGTTCTAGCTTTGGTATTAAAGTTTTTAATTTATTATTTTTTTTATAGATATTCTGAAACAATCCACAATTTTAAAAATATTTCATTTTTTCTCCAAGCGAGATAAATTATACCTCGCGTACTCTCGTCGTCAACAGAACAAGAGAAACAATTTTTTTGGTGATACTTAACAATTCCACTTTGTTTCACAACACAAGCCCGAAAACGAAAAAAAAAAATTCTAAAGAATACTTTTTAAGGTTTTAATGTATAAGAATAAATAGTTCTAAAAGAAGTTTTGATTTAAAAATTTTTTGGCGGTAATTTAAAATTTAAAGCTTAAATTTTGGTTTATTTTTGTAATTTTTTTGCGCAAATGAATTGGATTTATAAATTGTAAAATAATATAATTATAAAATTAAAAAGAAACTTATTAAATATATATATATATATATAATTATATATATTATATATATACATATATATATTATATATATAATATATATATATATATATATATATAATATATATATATATATATATATATATATATATATAATATATATATATATATATATATATAGTACATAGATATATATATATTTTATTTATATATATATATATATATTATATATATATATATATATATTTATATATATATAGCTATATATATATGGAAGATGTTAATTTCATTAACGAGCAAAAAATTTTCTTATACTTATTAATCTCCTCATATCTCAAAAACGTTACAACTAGCTTACAGGGAAAAGGAATACATTGCTGGAAAGCTGGTCCAATTAAAAAAAAAAAAAAATGGTAAAAAAAAAAAAAATAAAAAAAAAAACTAAATTTAAATTTTGGCTTTTTTTTTTTTTTTTTTTTTCTAGCTCTAAAAGAATTAACCCCAAAGGGTATAAACCGCACAGGCGATGGCTAGGAGTGCGGGGGTCTCTCAGCCTTGATTCCGGGAAACACGGGGGTAGGGACCCTTAAATGTCCACATCCCCTCCGGGGAGGGTCTCCGACACCCACCGCTCTTATCGGGTATTTGGGTGTCGCGCGTCAAATAGGTTCCTCCGCTACCCTTCCCTACCGGGGTATGGAAAACGTCCCGGGCCTCCCTGTGTTTCCCCAGTCGAGGCGCGCTCGAGGCACCACCTAACATTGCCGTGTTAATACCTTACAAATAATATATAAAATATTATATATAATATATATATATATATATATATATATAAATATATTATATATATATACTATATATAATATATATATATATTATATTATATATATTATATATTATATATATATATATATACAT
>JABUQX010100057.1:15000-17500 GCA_015478945.1 Trachelipus rathkii
TTGGACTGGGAATTCTAGAGGGGCCCAATGCGGCTTCTTATATTATTTTTTATTGGTTGACTAGGACAGTCTAAAAAGGACCCATGCGGCTCCTTAAGTATTATTTTTATTTATTATGAGTTGACTGGGACATTCTAGAAGGGTCAATTGCGTTTTCTTAATTATTATTTTTTAATTATTAATTAAATATATTATTATTTGGTTGACTGGGACAATCTAGATAGGCTTATCTGCTTCTTAAGTATTATTCTTATTTATTATTTATTATGGGTTGAACTGAGACCTTATAAGAGGGCCAATGTGGCTTCTTTAATATTAATTTTTTATTGTTGACTAGGACAGTCTAAAAAAAGGACCATACAGCTTCTTGTATTCTTATTTCTTATTTATTATGGGTTGACTGGACATTCTAGAGGGGTATCATCGGCCTTAATTATTTTCAGAATAAATTTTGATTTATAATAATTCCTCTTGGAATGTCCCAGTCACTATAATAAATAAGAATAACACAAGAATCCGAATGGTCCTTTTAAGACTGTCCCAGTCAACCAAATAAAAATTAATAATTAAAGAAACAGCATGGCACCTCTAGAATGTCGCAGTCAACCCATAATAAATAATAAAATAAGAAATAATACTTAAGAAGCGTAAATGGGCTTGTCCATACAGTCAACTAATAATAATTAATAATTAAAAAAAAATAATTAAGCCACATGGATCCTCAAGAATGTCCCAGTCAACTCATAATAAATAAGAATAATACTTAAGAAGCCGCATGATCCTTTTTAGACTGTCCCAGTCAACCAATAAAAATTAATAATTGAGAAGCCGCATTGGCCCCTCTAGAATGTCCCAGTCAACCCATAAAAAATTAAGATTAATAATAATAATTTTTAATAATAATTAATGTAATTAATGAATAGTATTATAATTAAGAAGCCACATGGGCTACCTAACTTTGTCCCAGTCACCCAGCAATAATTAATAGTTAAGAATAATAATTAAGAAGCCGCATTGGCCCCTCTAGAATGTTCCAGTCAATCTATAATAATTAATAAATAAGAATAATAATTCAGAAGCCACATGGGCCTATCCAGACTGTCCCATAACAAATAATAATTAAGAATAAATTATCCTTAATTATTATTATGGGTTGACATGGGAC
The DNA here is from genome assembly GCA_015478945.1 of Trachelipus rathkii. Classification (NCBI taxonomy): domain Eukaryota; kingdom Metazoa; phylum Arthropoda; class Malacostraca; order Isopoda; family Trachelipodidae; genus Trachelipus; species Trachelipus rathkii. Next base: position 16,166 of record JABUQX010100057.1, read on the forward strand.
CAGTGGGCGGCTCTGTTCTTTGTGCACGGGGTGCCTGCTTTATATATATATAATAATATATATATATTATATATTATATATTTATATATATATATATATAATATATATTATATATATATATATATATATATATATTATATAATATATTATATATATATATTATATATATAATATATATATATATATATATATATATAATAATTACATTAATGCAAATGAAATGTTTTGAAAAACGATCAGTTAAAATTGCAAAAATTATCAATTTTAAAGAAGTAAAATATGAAGTTCAAAAAAAGAAAAAATATCAGACCAGAAACAAAATTCACTTTTTGTTCCAACGTAACTTTATTAAGTTACGATCACGGTGGCATCTCTTGCTCGGATTACATAAGTAAAAATATACAGTATAGAGCTATTTTCGGAACAACAGATTTTTCAAGTTCCTATTATTTTCTATGGAATAAATTGTTCGACAAAAAAGTATATATATATATATATATATATATATATATATATATAAGATTATATATATATATAATAATATATATATATATATTATATATATATATATATATATATATATATATATATATATATATATATATATATAAGAGAGAGAGTTACAATGGAAATAACAAATGCTGTTTAGTAGTTATGGCTTAGTTCTGAATTTTTTTTTTTTTTGAGGGGGGGCTGCAGTTCCGGCAGTGCCTATGACGAGCCGCTGACTGGACAGTCTAGATAGGCCCATGCGGCTTCTGAATTATTATTCTTTTTTATTAATTTTTGTTGGTTGACTGGAAAAGTCTAGGCAAGGGCCCATGGGGCTTCTTAATTATAAATACTATTCATAAATTATTACATTAATTATTAAAAATTATTCTTAATTCTAAATTTTATGGGTTGACTGGTGACATTCTAGAGATAACAATGAGGGCTTCTCCAATTATTAATTTTTAATTGGTTGACTGGGAAACTCTAAAAGGACGGCAATGCCGGCCTTCTTAAGTATTATTCTTAATTATTATGAGTTGACTGGGCCATTCTAGAGGGGCCAATGCTGGCTTCTTACATTATTATTTTTAATATAATTATTACTGGGTTGAATTGGGACAGTCAAGATAGGCCCATGCTGCTTCTTGACGTATTATTCTTATTTATTATTTATTATGGGTTGGCTGGGACATTCTATAGGGGCCAATGCGGCTTCTTTTAATTATTAATTGTTATTGGTTGACTGGGACAGTCTAGAAAGGACCCATGATGCTTCTTAAGTATTATTCTTATTTATTTAATGAGTTGAAGCTGGGAACATTCTAAGAGGGTCAATGCAGG
>JABUQX010100057.1:20000-26768 GCA_015478945.1 Trachelipus rathkii
GAGTAAGTTGCATAGTTTCGAATATGCACATGCGCCAGAACGAGTTCCTGATAGGTCGATATATGCGCATGCGCGCGTTCAGATGTAGTCTTCTCTAGTGCGTGGCGCCACATACTGACAATGGCGAGTCCTGAGCGTAAAGCTTTCTGTGTTCTACAATTTGCTAAGTGTGAATCTTGTTAATTACGGTTCAACGTGAGTATGCGTATTTACGGTTCCAATGTGATCTCCAGGGCAAACATTCGCCGATGTATAAGGCAATTGCAACTAATTGATGTCTTTGTTAAAGGCAAAAGTACAGGAGCGGCCCAAAGTGACTGTACATGATGTGGACCGTATCAGGGCCTCGTTTCTTCATAGTCCTAAGAAATCCGTTCGGAAAGCAAGTCATGAACTGCAGGTGCAAAAAACGACGGTGTGGAAGGTGTTAAGGAAACGTTTACACATGCGTGCATACCGGTTGGAGTTTGTACATGCTTTAAAGCCCGACGACTATGCTCTACGGTTTACCTTTGCCTGTGCAGTGTTAGTACGAGACGATGACCTTCTAGATCGTGTAGTGTGTTTAGCGATGAGTCCACCTTTCATCTCAAGGGTAAGGTGAATGCCCATAAATGTTTCGTAAATCTGAGGTCTGAAAATTCTGCATGAACTTGTAGAACACGAACGTGATTCCCCATAGGTTAACTTTTTCTGCGCCATATCCCGACGCCAGGTCTACAGACCTTTCTTTTTCACAGAAGCAACCGTAATAGGGGTCGCCTATCTCGATATGTTACAACAATGGCTCTTTCCATAATTATTAGAGGATGAAGCGGTAAACTTTATATGGCAGCAAGATGGAGCCCCTCCACATTGGAGTCACATAGTGCGAGCGTGGTTGAACGACATCTCCCAGATCGTTGGATCGGTCGTAATGGTCCAGATGACAGAGCTCTATAATAATCTGCCCCCCCCGGCCCCGGACTTAACGCCATGGCCGATTTCTTCTATAGGGCTGGCCAATGATATGCGCCAGAGTTTGAAAACGAGCAGATTGGATAGCACGCCTTTTACGTCCATTACGCCCGGATCTGTTAACGCCCCAAAATTGTTCTTTTTTTTTTGGGGGGGGGGAAAGGGGGGAAAAGAGATTTTTTTTTTTGGGGGGGGGGGGAAATTAAACGTAGTTTAATCCGAGCCCCCCCCCCCCCCATTTTGGGAATAAGCCCCTTATAACGAAGGGGGCACATATTGAACATATGTAGGAAAAACTCTGCTCAATGACCTTCACTTTGGTGTATGATATGCTGTTGATATTGTATATTACGCTGTTATAATAAAGCATTGAAACTGGGACATTCTTTTACGAACACCCGAGTAGTATATTATTGTAAAAATAATAGGATATGCCAACTTAGAATTTTAATACAAATATGTATATTTTTTTTTATAAATTACAACGCTTATAAGGCCTAGTTCTTATATTTTTCACTAGTCGCAAAAGAAGCATGTTCAAGTAACTAACGAAAGAAGTTAAAGACTCATTGAACGGGCAACAGTCACTATCTCTTTTTCCTTCAGCGAATCAATAAGAAATGAGAATACAGCAAAAGAAAAACGTCAAACATTTTTAAACGGGATAATAACCGTGTAAGAATAAACACATTTTGAGCAATTGAGAGGAGCGTTTAGGAAAAAATTTTGGGAAAAAAAAAAAAAAATTGTGTTGACATTGAATGAAACTCTGTGAAAGTAATTAAGCAAATATTTATATCGCGTAATTTAACGGTTAACGGATGTAGGAAAAAATTTTAACTCGTTAATAGTCCGTTACTTCTTTTCGAAATTAACGAAAGCGTTAAAAGTTAACGAAAAAATTAACGAGTTAATTAACGGAATTAACGCTTTAACGCGTTATGCCCACCTTTGTATATATATATATATATATATATATATATATATATATATATATATATATATATATATATATATATATATATATATATATATATATATATATATATATATTTATATATATTATATATAATATATATATATATATATATATATATATATTCCACTTTCGAATGACACAATATCGAGACGTGTAAATGAAATGGCAACAGATGTTCACAATCAGATAATTGAAAGGATGAAATCAGATGATTTTTTTGCCATTCAGTTTGATGAATCAACAGATGTGTTGAATATGACACAGTTTTTTTTCTGGTTTGTCCTGTACGATTAAAAAAAAAATAAAAAATTAAAAAAAATTAAAATTAAAAAAAAATTATTACTTCGCCTACTGGTTTTGAAACTGGATAGGGTTCCTAACGTTTTCAATAATTCAACAAAAACGAAATCTTGAACTGGAAAAATGTATTACCGTGTGAAGTGGTGGTGCAAATGCGAAAACAGGGAAGAGCATTGGTTTGATAGTAAAATTAAAAGATCTTATGCCACAGATGGAATGGAAGAACTGCTTTCTTCAGAGGTATATGCTTGCCACAAAAAGACGCTAGATAATTTAAGAAATGTTTTCTCTAAAGCTATATAAATGGTGAATTTTATTAAAAATCGACTGTTGCTGAGTTGATTGTTTTTCATGCTGTGTTATGAAATGGGTGCCAAGAGCAAGTCACTGCTTTTTTTTTTATAATGAAGTCAGATGGTTGTCGAGAGGAATAGTGTTAACAAGGCTTATTGAATTGAAAGATGAATTGAAAATCTTTTTAAAAAGATCAAAATTATTCATTTTCAGATTTGCTTTCAAGATAATGAATCTTTGCTACTCCTGGCTTTCTTGGATGACATATTTTCATACTTGAATGGTTTGAACTTAAATTTGCAAAGCCGTGATCAAAACATTTTAGTAATGACAGACAAAGTTAATTCTTTCATGAAGTAGTTTTGTATCTGGACTAATTATCCTTGACAAATGAAATTTTAGCGCATTTACTTTAACGTTTAATTATATTGACGAAAATAAGATCTCAAAAGATCCTATTTTGACCGACTGTTGGAGAGCATAAAAATGCATTTATGATATTTGAAAATTCAGTTATTGGAATATTTTCCAGGTGATAATAATGATTTCTGGAAAACATGAATTCTCAATCTGTTGATGAAAATTTTGTTTTATCTGCCAAATTAATTATCAGTTGATTCACACAACCAGCTATTTGAAATCTAAGGGCACAAAATATTACAACTAGAATTTTTGTCTGAGGATTTAGATAAGTTCTGTCTTGAACGAAGAAGTGAACGCAGAAACTTAGTAACGGATGCTTTGAAAATATTGATCCGATTAGCTACTTCTTACCTTTGTAAAAAAGAATTTTCGTCTATGGTGGCATTACAAACTAAATACAGAAATCTATTATTATTTAAAAATAATTTACTTTTGTGTGTTTCCAGCATCAATTCAAGTTTAGAAAAGCTTTTTCAGGTGAAAAATAAACCCAATCAACTCATTAATAAATGTCTGCTTGTTATCAAACTAAAGACGCCAATGAGAATTATGCTCCATTTGATTATATTTTATTAATAAAATTGTTTTTTCGTATTTTAAGTATTTTATTTATTTTGTGACCCGCTGTGACCCCCAGGTTGAGAAACGATGTCTTAATAGAAGTCACAATGTTATTGAAATAGACCCTAAAATAGGTCACAATGCTATGAGAAGAACCCCAAAAGAAAGTCTCAATGAATCGTTAAAAAATATATATAAAGGACTTAACAAAGGACTTTAAAATGATTTGTAAACAACCACTAAAGGACGTTATAATGGTTTGTGAGCATACCCTACAGGACACCGCAATGATTTGTAAACAATCCCTAAATGATATCACAACGCTTCGCATGGAACCCTTAAAAGACTTTATCGTGATTTGCAAACAATCCTTAAATGATATCACAACGCTTCGCAAGGAACTCTTAAAGGAATTCGCAAATGCTTTGTAAACAGCCTCTACAAGACGTCACAATATTTGGTAAGCACATGACACAATAAATTATGGAGCTTAAAATGCTTTATTATCATTCCCGAAAGGACAACACGATACTTCTTTTTTTTTATCATTAAATGGTCGATTTCATCAGGTTCTTACTCAATCTAAACATAAATCTCAGATCATTCAAAAGTATTCTATAAATCCAATGAAAAGAAAACAGATCCCTTTGAGGACCAATCATGCTAATAAAAGGAAGTCGCCACACTCGCCTTACTGAGTGGACTTGTCACGTTTTTAAATTTTTAGATCACATGATCAGTGTGATTTTCTTAAAAAAAAATAAAAAATAAAAAATATATAATATAAAATAATTTTTTTTTAAATATTGACCAAATATTAAATTAAAAAGGTTATTGATAATAATAATTTGTTTACCAATATTTTATTTCATATATATATATATATATATATATATATATATATATATATATATATATATATATATATATATATATATATATATATATATATATATATATATATATATATATATATATATATATGTATATATATATATATATATATATATATATATATATATATATATATATATATATATATATATATATATATATATATATATATATATATATATATATATATATGAAGAGAGAACAGGAAGCATACACTGGTGTACGCGGACGACGGCGCTGTGATTACATGAAGGATGGAGGACTTACAGGTTAATGGTGGTTATGAGTAGGTGGAACGAGGTTCTGAGAACGAAGGGATGAAGATGAGGGTAAATAGAGAGGAAACATTGATAATGATTATAGTAAATGGTAAAATATAGAAGAGACTAGGCTTAAACAAGTGAAAACGTACAAATACTTAGGCGTCATGTTTAGCGAACAGGAGAGACAAGATGATGAACTGGATTTGAGAGTCTGAAAGTTCTCCAGGAACGTGGGAATCTTATGCAAAATACTAAAAGAAAAGGGAATACCTACGAAGGTGAAGGTAGTTACATACAAGACAATATTGAGGCCAACCTTGCTATATGGCTTGGAGTGTTGAAAGATGAAGACTTTACCAAAAAAACAAGAAATTGACGACAGAAATAAAGTATTGAGAATTATTAGAGGTGTGACGCTGAGAGGTAGAATGAGGATGAGCAGATAAGAAAGGAGCGAGGGTGTTGTCGACCATGGAATGTGTGGAGAGCAACGCACTGAGATAGTTTGAGCACGTTAAAAGGACGGTGGGTGGGGTGAGTTTGAGAGAGGTGTTGGAATGGAGATCGGATTGAAGGCCGAGGAGGAGATGGATAGAGGAGGCGAGCGAGGCTTTGCAGCAAAGAAGAAGGACAGTGGGGGAGGTGGAGGAGGACCGAACATTTGATGACAGGGATGTATGGAGAACACTCTGGAGATGTAGCACCTGACAGGTTTTGCCTAGCAGGCTGGATGGTGAGAGAGTTGAGTGTGATATATATATATATATATATATATATATATATATATATATATATATATATATATATATATATATATATATATATATATATATATATATTATTATTATTATATTATTATTATATATATATATATATATTATTATTATTATATATATATATATATATATATATATATATATATATTATTATTATATATATATATTATTATATTATTATTATTATTATTATTATTATTATTATATATATATATTATATTATTATTATACATATATATTATATATATTAGTTCGCGTATTGACACCGTACCTCTATTCCATAAATTTGGGGTTCATCATCCACCGCAGTAGGGTCTGGTCATGGGAAATATATATATATATATTATTATATATTTTAGTAATGAAGAAGATATATATATATATATATATATATATATATATATATATATATATATATATATATATATATATATATATACATATTATTATATATTTTTATTATTATTATTTCCAGGTTATAGATCACGTGCTTATTCAAGTTATTACATATATATATTATATATTATTATTATTATTATTATTATATATTATTATTATTATTATTGAGTTATTTATTAGTATATTACATATATATACATATATATATATATTATATTATTATTATTATTATTATATATATATATACATATTATTACATATATATATATATTATATATTATATTATTATTATTATTATATATAAATATATATATATATATACACATATTATTATTATTATTATTATATATATATGTATATATATATATTGTTATACATATATTATTATTATATATATATATATATTATTATTATTATTATTATTATATTATTATTACATTTCACCCCATGAATGTAATGTAATCCTTAGGTCAAGATAAACAAAGACAGGATAGATATATAGACAGACAGATAGATACACAGACAGAAAAGCAGAAGATTGATTGTAGGTAAATTCATATATATATATATATATATATATATATATATATATATATATATATATATATATATATATATATATATATATATATATATATATATATAGTATATATTTATATATATATATATATATATATATATATATATATATATATATATATATATATATATATATATATATATATATATATATATATATATATATATATATATATATATATATAGTATATATTTATATATTTATATATATATATATATATATATATATATATATATATATATATATATATAAGGAAGCGGCGCACGAAAACGCGAAAGCGTTTCAATGATAAATGCGAAACGGTTAAACACCCAATCGATTATCCGGAACGAAGTACAATTG
>JABUQX010100058.1:10000-30347 GCA_015478945.1 Trachelipus rathkii
TGGATAAAAAATTTCAGACTATATTAAGACATCATTCTAGCAATGAAAATTCTCTCTCCTCATCTCTCAAATCTCTCATCCTCTCTCATCCTCTCTCTCTCTCTCTCCTACATACTCTCTCTCCCTCTCTTATCCTCCTCTCTCCAACTTATCGTACACTATATAATATTTATTATTATATATATATATTATATATATATAATATATATATATTATATATTATATATACTTATATATTAATATAATATATATATATATTATATATATATATATATATATATATATATATATATATATATATATATACTATATATTATATATATATCAATATATATATATTAATATATATAAATTATATAATATATATATATATATATATATATATAATATATATATATAATATATATATATATATATAATATATATATATTATATATATATATATATATATAATATTATATATTCTTATTAATTAACTTCATTATAGTGGTAGCCCCTCAAAGTATATTAAAATAATTTATCTGATATAAATATTTATAACAAAATTAGTTTTTTTTATTTTCAAGCTTTTATAATAAGTTAATTTTCTCTTTGAAATGTTTAATTAATTTAAAATTAGTTTCTAGAATATTTCCATTTTTTCTAAGTTTAATAGATGAAATGCCATCTCTTGCTTTGAGAAGCATTCAATCTGTATTCTTCTCGTCTTTCCAAAACAGTCGCAAGATTCTAAAATTGTCAAGCACAGAGTCTCTCCTCTCGTAACGTGACTTTCCAATTCGATTTTGTTTTATAATCCTTGTCTTTGCAACAAAAACGTTGATTTTAAGTATTCCATCTCTCTCCTCTCTCTCTCTCCGTCTCCGTTCTCCCATGTCTCTCCCCCACGCATCCCGTCATAACCCCTTCTTCTCTCCTATAATAATTTAATATAATAATATGATATAGTATTATAATAGGGGCTAGATTAGTGTGGTTATTGGTAGCTGTAGGCGGGTACATATTGTAAGTAAGTTATAGACTAATTCTTATTATTTGAAATCACAGAGCTATTATGAGAGTATTATTGCGATATATATCTTATATATATATCATATATATATATTATATAGGCCTATATCTATATAATATATATTTATTAATTTACAGATTACCATATTATAGGTTTATATATATAATTAGGTGTCGTTGATATAAATCTATATCAGGGGATTAAGTACTACAGGGTAGCTAAGATATATATTATATATATATACTATATATAAATTATAATTAATATAATATATATATATATATATATATATATATATATATATATATAATATATATCTATATTATATATAATATATATATATATTATATATAATATATATATATATATATATATATAGTATATATATATATATATATATAATATATATATATATTATATATATATTTATATATATTACACAAAACCATTCATTTTCGCTATATAATTTGGATGAAAGATGTAAAGTACATTGTAAAATATAATTATGAAATAAAACAACAAAACTGATTTATTCACCATAACTTTATGGATAAAAACTTCAAAGAGGATAAATAAGAAAAAAAATGTTTATCCTGCACAATTTTATCATTTTCTTTACAGGTAAACTTTGTGAAAGAAAATGAAAACTTTTAATTTGTGGGAAACATATATATATATATATATATATATATATATAATATATATACTATATTATATATATATATATTAATAGTATATTATATATATTATATATATATATAATATATATATTATATATATATATATATATATATTATATTATTATATATATATATATTATTATATATATATAATATATATATATATATATATATATATATATATACAGTGCGGCTCCGTGTAACTTGGCATGGAGGGGCTGCAAGTTATATATATATATATATATATATATATATATATATATATATATTATATTATATACTATATATATATATATATTATATATACGTATATATTATATTATATATTTATTATAGTATATATATATATATATATATATATTATATATATTATATATAAATATATATATATATTATATAATATATATATATATATATATATATCATACTATATGGTCAGCCTCTAGAAGAGCCACAATCATATCTCAAAACTACAACAGCTAACCAGAAAGGAATCAATTGCTCGGAATGCTGTCCAATTTTAGTGGGCGGAAAATGCAAAAAAAAAAAAAAAAAAAAAAAAAAAAAAAAAAAAAAAAAAAAAAAATTATATCTCATAAAAACTACAATAGCTACAGCGAAAGGAATACATTTTTGGATTCCTCGTAAAATTTTGGATAAGAAAATGTAAAAAAAAATAAAAATAAAAAAAATTATTGTTAATAATTATAGTTAAATGATTATTAGAGGCCCTATTTAGAGACCTTTTATCTGTTACTTCTCGTTAAAAAAATAAATAGTACTTTCTATTAAATTTTTGCTTTTCTTTTTTTTACTTAAAGAATACCCTAAGGGTATATCGCGCACTGAGGAGGAGTGGGGCTCTCTCCGGCCTTCCCGGGGAACTACGGGTAGGACTAGAAATTCCCCCCGCTCCAGGGAGGGTCCTCCGGAACCCGCTCTTTGGTATTTGGGGTGATCGCGGGGGGTTCCTCCGCCTCCTCTACGGGGTATGGAAAACGTCCCCCCCTGTGTTCCCGTCGGCTCGAGCCCCCTAAATTGCGTGTAATACCTTTACAAATAAAATAACTATATATATATACTATGTCGCAGCACCCCGCCAAAAGAACCAATAGGCCAATTTTTTTATGTTTAGATTATTTTTTTTATTTTTTCTTTTTTACAATTTTCGAACCAAAAATTTTAACAAGGATTTACCTTAACATTTATTTTTTTTTCACTTTTTCTTTTGTAGTTTTCGAAGATATGATTTTTTTTTTTTTTATTTTTTTTTTTTTTTTTTTTTTTTTTTTTTTTCAGTTTCCGTCGGTTAAATATTTTGCCAGAATTCCAGCAATGTATTCCTTTTTTCCGGTAGCTGTTTTGTAGTTTTTGAGCTATGGATTGTGGCTCTTCTCTAGAGGCTGCCTCATATATATATATATATATATATATATATATATATATATATATATATATATATATATATATATATATATATATATATATAATATAAATTTTTTTTTATATTTATATATACACATATATATATATATATATTATATATATATATATATATATATATATATATATATTATATATATATATATATATATATATATATATATATCAAACGTACCTTATTTATTCTGCTGATATTCTTATTTAAAAATAAGATTAGCTCTTCGACTTTTAGTTGTAGAAAAGTTTTCAATTACTTTTTCATTGAAATCTGGTATTTTACAGACCATTACGTTTTCTATTGAAAGCATCGCTAATGCATTCAATCTCTCGTTGCCCATGGTACTACGTAAAAAAGTTTTTATTCTCTTCAAGGTCGAGAAACATCTTTCTGCTTCTGACGTCGTCATCGGAGTTGTAATTAAAATTTGTAGTAGTCTGGTGATATTTGAAAATGTTGATCCTAAATTTTCATCGCTCACCATGGCTAACATTTTCAATTTTTTACTATTTATGGTAAATGGTGTGCATAAATTATAGGACTTTTTTTTTTTAATATCGATTGCATGAATTCGAACACTTCGGTAAAGCAAAAAGCCTAAATGAACTTGGTTTTATTGTAGAGGTGTCAAATTTAGAAACATATACGAAAAACGTCATTGCCTGCTTAATCTAGGATTTGGTCTCTCTCTCTCTCTCTCCTCTCTCTCTCTTTCGTCTCTCCCTCCGCCTCTCTCTCTCTCTCTCTCTCTCTCTCTCTCTTCTCTCTCTCTCTCTCTCATCTCTCTCTCTTCTCTCTCTATATATATATATATAATATATATATAATATATATATACTATATATATTATATTATATAATAGTATATATATATATATATAATATATGATATAATATTATATATAGTATATATAATATATATATCACACGGAGTAATCTTATTTTTGCATATTTCTTCAACTATGTTATTTTCTTCGCACAAAAAAATAACCACAAAGCTCTCCCCCCGTAAAATGCTAATAAACTGACTTTAGTTAAGTGTCTCTGACTCTCTATATACAAGTAAAGTTGTAATATAGTTTCAACACAATCTACACCTCTGTAAACATGTGAAACTTAATTTTATATGAGAAAAGCTTCCAAGTTGCTATGAAATATAAGACACGTAAAAAAGCCAATGGGCCTATCGAGACTGCAAATAAAAAACCAAACTGGCAACATTATAAAAAGTAACTATACGGATTTGAATCTTTGTATTTTCGTATGGTTGCCAATTTGTCTTTTTTAAGAACTTATAAATTGGCTTATTTTAGGCCGCAAAAGTATAGCCCAAATTTTATTTAATTGAATAATATATTGAAATAAATATTGTACGCACAATTTGCAGTTGGAAAAAGGATTCCCTTGTTATTTTCTTAATTGATTACTAATTTTTATGTACTAATTGTTTTAAAAAAAAAAAAGCATTCAGATCATTTTACTTTGACAAAATTTCATATTTTCTATCAATATCCTATGCCTGGCATTTTTAATTTGGAGGGGTGCCAGCCCCGGAGGCCCATAAAGAGGAGCCGCCACTGTATATATTATATATATATAATATATACTATATATATTAATATTATTATATATATATAAATTATATATATATTTTAAAAAGTATTAACATAAAATATTATATTATATATATAATATATATATATATATATATATATATATATATATAATATATAGTATATATATATATATATTGGTCAGGCGTTGATAAAAACTTTTTTGGTTTCTAACTAGATTGTTGGAAAGGTATTATTAATTTCTTACGTTTAATATGTCTTTTATTTAATTATAATAATTATTAAAATGTGTCTAATTATATTTATAATTTTACTTTATTTTTAATATTTAAATTTATTATTAATTTTAATATATTAATTGTTATTTATTAAATTATAATATATAATTAAAACATTTCTGCTGAATAACTTGTAAAAAAACAGAATATACAAAATAGACATGTGAATAGGAACAAATCTAATAAACAAATTTATTCGATAATCTTTCTGGTAATTACTGAGAATACACAATACTAAAAATATAATCTCACAATAAAACAATATTAAAATTATTAAATTAAAAATTAAAATATTTTATATATTATTTACTTTCATTCGGTTTTAACCGCTCTAATAAATATAAAATTTTAAAGCCAAGACTACTAATTCATAAGGTTAAAGAGAATTTTAGGACTTTCGAGAAAAGTATTTTTCGCTTTAATTTTGTCGGGCTCAAATTCTTTCTATAAATTTTTTAACATTTGATATAAGTTTTCATTGGGGCCACGGTTTGGGAAATTAGATTTTATAATTTATATTTAAATTCCATTATATGATAATAATTGGTTATTGGTTTTCAGGTAGTTAGTATTTTTTCAAAAGATTTTCATTGGGTTATAATGAACTTTTTTTTTTCAAACAGTAAAAAATTTTATATTAATATTTTTATATTTAGAAAAAATTATTTTAATAAATTTATTAATAGAATATAATTTTTACGGGACGGAAAAACGGTATAAAAATATTTTTTATTAATATAAAGTTAATATATTTATTTATATTTCTCCTCAATTCATTACAATACTTTATTTTAATTGTTTTTTTTAAGTTATCAGGTATAATAATAGATAAATATAAGTTATTTATATACTAATCAATATAAATTTTATCAATAATATCATAACAAATATATCGAGATAATAAAAAATAATTTTCAATAATAATATTAATAATTTAAAATAAATTTATAATTAACTAATGTATATGGTATTATATTTATTTTTAATAAATAGACATATCGTTTAATACTTTTACCAAACATCTTTATATGAAACAACAAAAAATGATTATTATTACAGCGCCACATATATAAATATATAATATTAAATTATATATATAATATAAATATAAATAATATATATTCAAATATAAATAATATATTTCATTATAAATATTATATCATATAATTAATATATTATAATTTTAATAATAATAATAATAATAATATATTCATAAAACTAAAATATATCAATATATAATAATATAATATAATATAATAATTATTAATATTATTACTATTATAATTAAATTATGCTTGGAATACTATACTGGTGCTATTCACATAAAAATATATACTATAATTACGATAACTAATAAATCCGAGCTTGCGGAGCAGTGGGGCCGGCAATGCTCAGTTCTTTATGGTTTTATTTTGGTGCGGCCTTTTGCACTGACTCCTCCAAATCCGGAAACACATGGCGGCAGGGCACTCTGAGCTTTATATAGTGGGAACTGAGCTTTCTTGTTCTCAAGTTCTAACGTGATGGCGTCCTTCTGAGTCTTTCTTTTGTTTCTATACATTTCTAGTAGACAATAATTAGTAATTCCGCACCAGTTGCAAAACAATATAACAAATTACTGATCGGCGGCATCCTCTCCTTTTTCAACTTGCAAATTCGGGAAAAGGATAGCTCGTACCGCTCTAAAATTCGACTCAACTATTATTAAAATATATTCAGTAGATAATTTGGGCTATCTTTTGCGGCCCATAAAAATAAAGACCACACTTTTATAAGTTCTTAAAAAAGAACATTGTGTCTCACAGCTCTCCAACTGGGTCACTTAGGCAAAATAAAAAAAAGAATAATACAAAAATTCCCAAGTTAGTATTGAATGCTTTTCTTAATAAATTTTTGTATCTTAATATGATTTATATGTCATTCTATATCATTTCTAAGTCAGGATTAGGCCTATTGTAGACTTTACTGATTATATTTCTTTAATAGCAATATTGAGTTATCTCTTAAAAAAAGGTTTCAAATTTTATTATAATATATAAGTAGGTGCCTCAAGTTATATATTATTTATTGTTAACATATATAGTAAAGATTATTATATTTACTTGATCTATATAAGTATATAGTTAGTTAGACACTTTAACTTATATATATAAAAAGTCATAGAATAAATACTTAAGCCAATTTTTTATCAGGGGGAGAGACTTGTAGGTTTATTTTTATATAATTGTATCACGATAACAGACACATCGTTACTATAATTACTCAGAACCTCTGCCTAATTAAATTGGGAATAATACAAAAAGAGAACCCGCTTTCTTTCTCATAGTGTCGTAATAGAGGATAAAGTTGATCCAAATACATTATTAATGAATTATTATTTAATATTATTAATTATATTTATAATTATTTAATTTATAATTAATTATTATTATTATTATTATTTAATTATTATTATATTTATAAATTATTATTATACTATTTAATTATTATATATATTATATATTAATTAATTATATTTATTAATTATATAATTATAATATTATATATATATATATTTATATATAATATTGTGCAGATGATGATTATAGCAATGTAATGTATAGTATATGAAGACGGGAGGGAAAGGGCATTAAGTCCACACTGGATACATTGTATTATTGATTATGAATTGATATAGTTTAGTAGATGATAGATATTATTATGATCATTATTAGTTAATGTAATTATGAATTGATTAGATATATTAATTGCTTATTAGAGTTAGAGTGAGATGAAATTATTAATGATAAGAGACGAGAGAGTAGAGAAGACCAAATCCTATTGTATAAGCAGGCAATGACGTTTTTCGTATATGTTTCTAAATTTGACACCTCTACAAAAACAATTTTATTTTTAGGCTTTTGCTTTATTTACCGAATGTGTTCGTTATACAGAATGTGTTTGAATGCGTGCAATCGATATTAAAAAAAAAAAAGTCTCTTATAATAATATCTTATGCGACAACTACATCATTATTCACCACTATTTTAAGAACAGTATAAAATTAAAAAATTTAGATATTTTATGAGTTTTAGTCCATGGGTTGAAGCGATGATGATAAAGTTTAGGAATCAACATTTTCAAATATTTATAAATCATTCCAGACTCCGTTATATCTCTATTATTAATTATTTTATTATAATTTATTTTATTTAATATTATTTAATCTCATATAAAATTCAATTATATAGTATTCCGATTACTGTACAGATAATTAGCTTTCCATTAAATGTATTTAGTATTTCATCGACTCTACATTTGTATAGGAAATAAAACTTTTGGTTACGGTTAGTATCACATGGAACGGAGAAAATTGAGCATTAGCATGCTTTTCAAAAATAGAAAATCGTAATGGTCTGTAATCATACACATATAATTTTACTTAATGATAAAAGTAATTGAAAACTTTTCTACAACTAAAAGTCGAAGAGCTAAATCTTGTTTTTTACAATAAAATATCAGCAGAATAAATAAGGTACATATAATATATAATATATAAAGTATATATTATATTATATATTATATATAATATATATATATTATTAATTTATTTTATAATATTATTGTATATCATTTATATTTATTTATATTATATAATTAATTTATAATTTTAATTATAATTTATTATATTAATAATATATAATAAATTTAATTATAATTTACATTAATTATTATTATTATTAAATTATATTATAATAAATTAAATATTATTATTTTATTACTTTTAATATATTATATAATTTATTATTTATAATATTATATTATTATTTATTATTAATAATAATTTTCACTATCTTTCCCTATACCCAGTAGATTATCTTCCTCAAATCATTCAATGAAAAAAATTAATCTCACTGGGTCACGCGACTTAGAGGGAATGACACATAGTCTTATTCTTTTTTAGAAGATAGACCAATTCACAATCTATCTCTGATTTGCAGTTCATAACTTATTCCATGCAATCAGGAAATAAAGGAATACTATTGTGAGAATTACCTACTAATTTGCCTTAATTACTACCGACACGGATATCTTCTAAATAAATTAATAAACAAAATAAATAAATAAATAAAAAAAATATAAACCTAAAAAATTACAATAATCTCGATAAATGATACTAACACTAACGTGAAATGAAATACATTTTGGAATCCTTGTAAAAATTTTTGAGTTTGCGAATATGTAAATAAAAAATAATTTAAAAAATAAAATTAATACTTAATATAATTTGGCTTATATTTTATTTTATTTTTTAGGGGGTTAGAGCGTTTAAGCACATCGTTAATAGAAAATAAATATATTTTAATTATTATGTAAAGGATTACCGGATTATTAGGGGTGAGCCGTTATGAGTAATAACTATAGGGGGGTACGTTTTTCCCTTAACCCTAGTAAGAGGAGGCGAGGAACTCAGGAACACCCAAATACCAATGATGACGGGTGGGTTGAGTAAGAACCTCCCTAGGATAGGAAAATTATAGTCCTACATACCGTAGTTTAGCCGAAGGTCAGAGAATAGACCCGACTTCACACTTCCATCTAGTGGCGATTACCCTTGGTAGTAATTATTATAGTTATAATAATAAAAGCAAAATATTTTAATTAGGAAAAGTATCTATTTTATTATTAACGAGTATAACTAAATAAAAAGTATCTATAATAGGTATACCCTCTATATATTATATATATATTATTTACTAAATATATTTATTTTTTTAATTTATTATTTTTTTTACATTATTTATATTCTATTATACCCAAAATTTTACGAAGGATTTCCCTAACAAATTATATCTTTGCTGTTCAGTAATTTATGTAATTGAATTTATTGTTATTAATTTTTATTTTAATCATTATATTTTTTTTATTTATTTTTTTTTTTTTTATAGGAATTATATTTTTTTTTTTGATTTTCTAGGTATAACTTATAAAATTTTGGACAGCTGATTCCAGCAAATGGTTTTATTCCCCTCTTTGAGTGCGTACCAGGCAAAAAAATTCTTCAATGTATAATGTGAATTTTTATTAGAGAATGTTTTACATTGATTAAGTGTGTGTTTCAATAGAAGTCAATCACTTTCTATATTCATCAAGCAGAGAGAGGACCCTAGAGATTTCGTATCTAGGCTTTCGCTATACGTTGGCGGTATGTGTCATCTCAGGTAGAATGCTGATGTGAATGATCGAAGAAGGATCCATTTACTATCTTTCTTGTTGCTACACTTGGTGTAGTGTAAGTTAAGTAGTATTCAATTAAATACTTGAGATAAATTCGACTTATCAGGATTTGTTAAATTGTGTTTGGTGAATTTTTTGTAATATGAAATTAGTTGAATATTAGTCTTATTGATTTGAGATATTAGCCTGCTTGATATAGAAATTTCTTGGATTTATTTTTATAAGAATGATTCAGTTAGCTTCACCTGATTTTTTAAGTATTTAGAATAGTGGTGCTCATACTTTAATTTGTTTGACAAAGATTCGTATTATACATTGATTATTGCGAATTTTCTATAGTGGGCACGTATTAAAGATGACTCAAATTATATCTTTCGTCTATTTTTTATTATATATTATAATATTAAATATATCATGAAGTAATGTTGATCTATCTAAATTTAATCTATAAGTTGTTTGTTTATTCGCTATATATAAATTAAACTTACTAGCAATCTTTCATATATGGATAAAAGTGATAATATATATATTATAACTAGTTTTGATATTAGTATGATTATTATTTAGGTTATATTTTAGGGCGTTATCGGCGCCTTCAGCTCGTTAGTCCAATGCCAAGTTTTTACAGATTATAGCTCGTAGCTTTATTAATTATGGTAGGTTTTTTTATTATTGTAACTAATATATTTTTTATTTGATTGTGTGTATTTAAATAGGGTATATATATTTGGTAATATGATATTTATTTTATAATAGATTATTAAATTTTTTGTTCATGACATATTAAAGTATATCTATATTTTTTGTGGCTAGTTTTTATGTGCTATTTATATATAATTTACAGATATTGAGTGATAACTAAATTATGTTTGAGTATTTTATTTAAAAAATATTATATATTAATTAACTGTTTATTTATTTACTTATATAATATATATATATATATTAATACTGTAATTATATATTATATAATATAATAATTAATTATATAGATAATAATATATATATTAAATATATATATTTATATATATATATATTTACGTTATTCCCACAATTTAGTTTATTCATTTAATAGATATTAAGAATAACTTATAAGAATAAATAGATATAAAGATAGTGTAATATTTATTTATATTTTAATATTCAGGTATTTTGCTTTTACTGACTCAAACACTTGCGGATACTAATAACTATTCATAAAGTATTATTTGTATATGATTTTTTTTCATATAATATTATATTTTAATATATATCGTAACTTAATATTTCTAATCTCACTCAAAATTAATTTAAGCGTAATATGTAATGTATTTTATGGTGTTATATATATATATAATATATATTATATATATATATAATATATAATATATATTATATATTAATTAATATATATATATATAATATAACTATAATACTATATATTATATATTATAATATATATATATATATATTTATATATATATATATTATATATAGTATTAATATATTAATATTATATATTTATTATATATATATATGAGTTTATATATAAATAATGATATATAATATATATATATTTATATATATATATTATATTATTTATTAATTATATCTATATATATTTAATTTTATTATTATAATATATATATTATTAATATTATATATAAATATATATATATTTATAATATATATATATATATATATTATTTAATATTACCTATTATATATATATGGTAATATCTTAATATAAATAGTAATAATATATATATATATTATTAAATATTATTGCAACATATTAATATTTATATATATAATATTATAAATAATATAAATAAGAATATATTATATAATATTTATTATATTAAAGATTTATTATATACATTTTTAAAAATAAATAATATTTCTATCTTATAAATATATTCTTAAAATAGATTTATATATAGTAAAGCATATTAAAAGATTGATATAGAGTAGTAGAGATAGTAGAGAGAGCTGATAAGGGGTAAGAAATGTATAGTATAGAGATAAGGAGAGAGAGACCACAATCAACGTTTTTGGTTCTCCTAAAGACACAAGGATTATAAACACAAAAATCGGAATATTGAAGTCAACGTACGAGAGAGAGACCTCTGTTTGCTGCCATTTAGAATCTTGCGAACTGGGTTTTGAGAGAGAAGAATACCGATTGAAATTTTTTATCTCTAAAGTACACATAGAGATTGCATTTTCTATTTAAACTATATATATATGAGTAATATAATATATATATATATTATATAATAGAAAAATGGAGAATATAATAGAACTAATATTTAATTTATTTAAACATTATCAGATGAAATAATTTAATTTTAAAGCTGTAAAATAAATATAACTCATTTTGTTTAATATATAAATATTAATTTATAGAATAAATTATTTAATATATACTTTAGAGGCTTAACCATCATAATGAAGTTAATTAAATATATATAAATTATATAATATATATAATATTATATTTATATTAATACCAAGCAATATATTATATACTCAATATACTAATAGACTTAAATAGGATAACTGTCTCACTATAATTAAATGAATATTCTATAAGCGACAGTCTATATACGAAAATATGAGTAATTATATATATAGACTTATTATCGTTCAAAATATCCTACTGAATTTGAAACATTACTTATATTAATATTATTATGTATTATATTATATATAATTATATATTATTTAAATTTAATTTATAATAATTATTCTATTATTATTTATCATTGAATAGATTATAGTATAAATTATTATTAATATTATATTAATTAATATATTATATTACAATAGTATTATATAACAATTGTTATTGTTAAGTTCAATAAATGTAAATTTATGATGAATGTTATATTAATTTATAATTATTTTTACAATTTAATTATAATTTACATTTCATTAATTAATAATTATTATTAATAATAATTAATTCAATTACCAACCTTTAATTATATTTAATGTGTTTCAAATAAATATTAATTGTTATCTATTATGCAATATTATGGTTTAGGTATGATGTTTGAGGCTAAAAGGGGTTAATTAATAATTACGTCAAAATAAAAAATCTAAGTTAATTTTTCAAATACATCTATGAGACAAGTTCGTTCGTTACATTAAATATTTATAAAATAAATTAATTAAATAAATGTTAAATAATTGCTTAACTTATATTTTATTTATTTATTTAAATTAGTTTAATGTTTATGTTAGAAAAATTCCGAGAAGGATATGAATAAGAGACCGAAATGTAGTGTTGAATGAAGAAGGAGAACGCAGAAGAAAAATGTAGAGTGAGTAGTAGAGGATTCACAGAGACGAGTAAAGATGACTTCTTACGAAAGTGGTAGTGGCAGAAAAGAAGATAATCCATCCATTGACTAAAAGATAGATCTCTCACAACGCAGATCAAGATCTTAATCTTTATTAATCCATTTATATATGCTATATATGCATCTATATCATTATTAATTGTTGTACTTAATAGTATTGGATTTATTGTTTTTGGTATCAATATATCTATTCATACGAGCTCTAAATTTGATTTTAGAGCTTTATATTATACAAGTAATATTCAGTATATTGAATTTAGTAGAATATGGAATTATTAATTTATGATATTTATGCATGCGTTCAAGAATTAATCATCATAATTGCTGATGTGATCTCTATAATTCTTTGTTTTCTACAATATTATTTATTAAATTTTATATTATAGTTATTTTTGCATATTTTCTTTACCATCTTCATTCATCCTCCCACCTCCTTGTATTTCCGAGGAGTTTATTTTAGATATGAACAAGCTATTTTAATTATAGTTAATCGTAACAGTTAACTAACATTCACTACAGCTCATGATTTACTCGATTCCAATGAATGTTATGACTATCAAATATGGGAGATAACTTTAAAGTATAGAAACATCATATAAATATTAAACTTAAAAAAGTTGTTATAGTTTTAAAACATAAAAGAAAAAAATGTGTAAAATATGATAACCGTTATATATTTTTTATCTTTATTTTTTTGCAAGTTCATAATCACCTAAATCTAAGATAATAATTTTAATGTAATGTAATTATTTATTTGTTAGATCACATAAACATAATATATTCATGGTAAATACATTAAATAATAATTAATATAATTAAATAAATAATTATAAATAAATAATACAATAATAAATATAATAATATATATAATATATATATAATAAATAAATATATAATAATAGTAAATTAATTAATAATTATAATATATATATATATAATATTAAAATTATATACTAGAAATTTAAATTTGTCAATAAAATACAAGCACAATAATGAACAAAGCTAATCAAATAAACAAATAATAGTAGAAATATAAATAATAATAATTAATATAATATATAAATAAATTAAATAATAATTAATAATTATATATATATTTATATAAATTATAATTAATATTAAATAATAATATATAATAATAAATAATAATATAATAATTATACTATAAAATATATATAATAATAATTAATTAATAATAATATTAAATAACTGATAAATATATAATAAATATAATATATAATATATAAATAATAATAATACTAATAATATTAAATTGATAATATAATAATTAATAATAATATTAAATTATATTATTATTTTACATTAATTATTATATAATAATTAATATAAAATAATATTAATTTATAATTATAATAATATAGAATTATTAATATATAATTAGTTGTAATAAATATAATTATAATATAATTATATAATATAAATATAATATGAATATATTAACTAATTAAGGTTAATAAATTATTAATATATATTATATATTATATAGTATAATATATATATATATATATATATATATATTTAATATATATATTATATTATATATTATATATATATATATATTATATATATATATATATTATATATATATATATATTATATATTTATGTTATTAATTAGTTGACGAAAATTCATATAAATAAGAAATGATTATATGCATTAGATAATCGCGGTTAAAAATCCAGAAGAGAATGTAAATCAAAAAAGTAAAAGGGAATATAAACAGAGTCTCAAATTCCGTTTTGAATGAATATACTCTCCTAGACGTCAAACCGGTGGTTAAATAATTTACTCCTCTTTCTTTTGTTTTTACAGAATTATTTACCCCGTTTCTTTCCAAAAGTTAACGGTAGATAACGTTCTTTATATATTATATAATATATATATATAGAATAAGATACATAGATAATAAGGTGAATGCAGGAGCCCATGGGTGGAATGAATTTAGCAGAATAAGGAGGAGGGTTGAAAGTTAAGAAAAGACCTAGAATCTTGAGTTCGACCCCAAGATAATCAGGTATAGGAGTAAGAAAGCTTTACCAGCCGCTCTAGGTCATTCTGGAGATATATATATATATATACATATATATATATATATATATATATATATATATATATATATATATATATATATATATATATATATATATATATATATATATATATATATATATATATATATATATATATAATTTATAATATATATATATATATATATATATATAGTAATAGCAGGAATTCGCCACGAGTCAAAGGATACCAACAGTGAGTGTTCTTATCAGTGATAACTGATAAGAACACGTGTTTTACTGATAAGGTAATGGATTTGTCATGTTAGTTTTTATTTATTTTTATTTCGTAATTATTTTTATTTTTTATTTATTTTTATTTATTTTTATTTTTATTTATTATTATTGTAATGCAGTGGTACATGAAATATATAACATTACTTTCATTTATGTATTTTAAGGTAAAGGTCAAGTATTGCCATTGCAATACTACTTTTCTGTTAAATATATATTTGATGTATGCTGCAAAGGTCCAGTCAAAATATTGTAAATATGTTTGTATTATAAGAATAAACAACAGCCAATGAAAACTCATTTTTTGGAACTTATTTTTGAAATCTGGATTATCATTGGTCGTCGTTGACAAAGCTTTATTAATGTTATTATTATTATTATTATTATTATTATTATTATTATTATTATTATTATTATTATTATTATTATTATTATTATTATTATTATTATTATTATTATTATTATTATTATTATTATTATTATTATTATTATTATTATTATTATTATTATTATTATTATTATTAATATTAATATTTTTAAAGCATTTGAAAGGGATACTACGTATTACTATATATATATATAAATGATTTTATATATATATATATATATATATATAAATATATATATATATATATATATATATATATATATATATATATATATATATATATATATATATATATATATATATATATATATATTTTTATTATATATATAAATTATTTTTTTAATTTGTCATTATGTATTATTTTGTAAATTGTGGCAGCTCACAATCTTCAATTTTTGTTAGCTTTTTATATTTTGATTTCAACGAAAGATTGTCATTTCTTGAGAAGTAGTACGATTTTACAAGAAATACCAATCTTTCATTCTCTCTAAATGTTTGGTATATATTTGTCTTACTGAATTAATTGATAAATATATACATCATTTTATTTATTGTTTTAAGGATTGTGATTGGATAAGAAGGCGTAATCTAAATTACTGTAATCTATATAAATAGTAAAAATGAGAATATTTTGTATCTTTTCGCTTTCATTGTTGTTATACTAAGATGTATATAGTTGGTAGCTCTTAACGCCTCGTATGTTCCGATCAATTTTTATTATTTGTTAGTGTGTATAATTTTTATATCCAAGAAGTGTTTTGTTATGTGTTTTATTACAAAGTAAATGTAATATGTGTTTTAAGTTTAATATGGTGATATAATTTCGATGTGGAAAATATTGCTATTTATTTTATTATAAAGATAAAGGTATTTAAAGTTGTGTTTTTAAAGTAATTGTGTTTATATTGTAAGTATTATATGCATTGCTATTTCAAAGCGTCGTCTGTAGATACGAGTTTGCAAAGTGCATTGTGTCCAAATTGTTGCTAGATATTACTGGCAGGTAAGCTTATGTATTATTGAATTTTATTTCTTGAAGTGTCGCAAATATTATATTGTGTCGATAAATATAAAACATTTAACAGTTTAATATTTATTATTTTAACATATGGTTAATTGTCAAAGTCTCAACTTTTGTTTGTTAAAAAGATTTGTTTAAATTACTAATAGGCAACTCTTTGCATTGGAGTAACAGCTGTTTATATGTCAGCTGGTCTTGCATTGTCGTGTGCACACTTAAAAATCGACGTCTTTTGTAAATGTCAAATTCATTTAATTTTCAAGTAAAGATTTAATATCTCTTATCAAATCATTCAGTCTGTATATTTTTGTTAATATAATTTATTTATTTATATATACATTTTTGAACATAAATATCTATATATTTTTATATACATATTTATGGGCAAGGATCTATATAAATTTAATGATAGAGCATTTTGTATTGATTAACTGTTATTTGCAAATGCACATTCGTGCACATACAAATGTACATACTGCATGTATATATGTATGGTCGTTGATCTGCATTGCAAGTGACATTTTCAAAGCATAAAATATATAATTAGTATTTAGTACTGAGGTTCTATATATTCAATGCGCATGTATGTAGATATCCACGGACATCTAACTGCATGTTCACGGATTTATAAAACCTAGTTTTGTAAGGCAGTACACTTTCATTTTTTTATTAAAATATTTTAAAACTTATTCCAGTAGTTTTCTTGAGTGTTTCCAAAGGTAATTCATTTTCTTATTTATTTAAATATTCAAGTAGCAATTATTTTAAGTCTTAAAGACATTGAGTTCATGATCAAAGTATTGATCACAAGACAGGTAAATTCTTTGATAACGAATAGTATTGACTGATCAGGTTTTCACATAAAGCAAAGGACCCGGTCAAACCGTTGTTCCACTTGAAGGATCTTCAGGGAGATAGGTTGGTGAGTTTTAAGTATAAAGCTGCATTACATTATTGCACAGGCCGGTAGCTCATTCAACAGGAGATCTGAATACTGTTACAATATAGGTTTGAGAATCTAAGAAAGTGATAGTTGGTTGGATTGTCAAGGGGGCCTGGCCAAAGGATTTGTTTATCAGTTCGAAGAGTAAGTTTTGACATATAATTTAATACCTTTTCAACCACCCATTACATTTAAATTGGGTATTCCTGTTCGGGATATTTATTTTGTAACCCTTCAGTCATTATATCGTTATCATTGAATTCCTCGTTGTGAATTAAGTTTGCTATTTTGCTAAATATTTGAGCACAGTGTATTCATTCGTAATTGCTTTGCTAGAACCTGTGCTAGAGTCACTGTTTAAGTATTTTCACCAATATCGGCATTTGGGATATATGTTGATATTGTGTTGTAACTATCAATATAGTCCGTTGTACGGTTTATTTCATTGAAGTTGAATGTATATGATTTTATGCGTATTGGTGAAATAGTATTTGCTATTGCAACAATACTCATTACTTGGAAACAATTAAACTCTGGAATAATTTTAATACTTTATATTTTATACTTTTATAAATATATATATATAAATAAATATATATATATATATATATATATATATATATATATATATATATATATATATATATATATATATATATATATATATATATATATATATATATATATATATATATATATATATATATATATATATATATTTATTAATATTGTTAGATAGGCAGTAAAATTTACAAAGTTGAGCGAAGCGAAAATAGTGATTTCGAAATTCCCGATTTTCACTTGCTTTGTGCTCTGGGGCGAAAACACTATTTTCCCGCAAGATTTTGCAAATTTTACTGCAGGTTTTGTTTAAAATGCGTACAAGACTAATCACAGATATATATATATATATATATATATATATATATATATATAAATATATATATATATATATATATATATATATATATATATATATATATATATATATATATATATATATATATATATATATATATATATATATATATATATATATATATATATATATACATTTGTAATTTTGCGGTTATAAATTGGTTTTCATACGTGTATCAGTGGAAGCCAAATTTCAGAATTTTGGTAGAAAACGTGATTTGTGATTCGTGCGTCAAGAAGTGACTTTGTTAGCAAACGGTATATTTTATAATTTGTTTTGTATACAACGATTATAACAATGGCTACTTCTAATGCTGAGTTTATGGAGATGTGCAAATCCGCTGGTTTAACGGGTAAGGAACTCGCTGCTGTATTGAGAGATAGAATGGCTCAAGAAGCCGCGTTTGAGCAACAAAAGTTAGCTAAGGAAGCGGAGGTTGAACAGCAGAAGATTGCTGCTGCACTAGAAGAGAAAAAGTTAGCGCTTGAAGCTGAAAGGGAAAAAGCTAAGCTCGAAGCTGAAAAAGAGAAAGCTAAGCTTGAAGCAGAGGAGCGAAGAGAAAAGGCTAAATTGGAGGCAGAAAAAGATGCAAGAGAAGCAGAGGAGAGGATGTTGCAGATGAAGCTTGATGCCGAAGATAAACAGCGTCAGCATGACGCAGCAGTAGCTTCACAAAGCGCTCAGAGCAGTCACAGCAATTCCTACGCCAGTAAATACCCGAAGTTGAAGCTTCCATTCTTCGATGAGAGGAAAAATGATATAGAAGAATACTTGTTAATGTTTGAAAAACAAGCGGAGGCGAACGACATCCCTATGGAAAAGCGAGCATTTGTTTTAGGGTGTTTCTTGACAAGTAAGGCTGTTAATGTGTTCAACAATTTGCCTGTCGCAGAGCTGAAGAATTATGAAGGCTCAAAAAGAGCTTTGTTAGAGAGGTATGGTCTCACTGAAAGTGGGTACTGTGCTAAGTACAAGACCATGAGTCCTACGGAGGATGACAATCCTAGGGTGTACTTACAGAAGATAATTGAAGCTTTGAAAAAGTGGATTACTGCAGCAAATGTAACACTAACGCCAGATGATCTCATTGAGTTTTTCTCAGTGAATAAGTATTTAAATACTGTCCCCAAAGAACTCGCTACCTACCTAAGGGAGACAAAGAAGAAGATACCGGAAGAGATCATAGCTAGTTCTGAGGGATACATGG
>JABUQX010100059.1:25000-27500 GCA_015478945.1 Trachelipus rathkii
TGACCCCTTTAAAAGACAAGAGAACCATTGTTGATCTTTCGCGAACACGGCCGTTCAGGTTAGCGTGTAAAGAAGTCATCCGCAAATATATATATATATATATATATATATATGTTATATATATATATATATATTATTATTATTATTATATACATATATAGAGATATATATATATTATATATACATATTACATATTATTATATACATATATATTATATATTATTACATATATTATTATTATTATTATATATATATATATTAGATAGATATATATATATATACATATATATTACTATATATATATATATATATATTATTATTATATATATTATTATTATTATATATATATTATTATATTATTATATATATCTATATTATTGTTATTATTATTATATATATTATATATATATATTATTATTATTATTATTATACATATATATATATATACATATATATATATATATATATGATATATTACATATATTATAAATATATATACAGATACATATATACATATATATGGTTACATACAACATATTATTATCTTTATTAGATATTATTATTATTATTAATATTATTATATATTACATATTATTATTATTATTACAGACATGTATTATTATTATTATTATTATATATATATATGTTATTATTATTATATATGTGCATACATTATTACACATAATATTATTATTATTATATATATTTCTTATTACATATTATTATTATATATTATTATTATTTATTATTATATTATTATTATTATTATTATTATTATACATATTATTATTATTAATACATATATATATATAGTATAGATTTTACCAAACTTATTATATTATATGTTATACATATATATTATATTATTATTATTAATTATTGATATTATTATATTATTACATATATACATACATACATATTATTAGATATATGATATATATATACATATTATCTTATTATTATAAAGAAAGAAGATATTGATATATATGTTACATTATACTGGGGTTGTATTACAAGGTTAATAGTGCCATACATACATAGCGCTACAAACAAGAGCAGAATATATATACATATACATATTACATGGTACATATTGATACAGTTGAGCATATACATATTATGCTATACATATATTACATAGATACATTATTATTATACATTTATGCCACATATAATATATGATATGTTAAGTTGGTTATACATATAGAGTTATATATATATATATATATATATATATATATATATATATATTGCGAAGGTCACAAAAAATTTATTTGGATTAAATATTTTCCTTACCTATTTTCTCACGTTGCCGTACGTCCCGGCTGCTTAGAACAAGAACTGTTTGTCCCAGTATCAATATTTTCCTACTCTTCTGCGTAGTGGTATGATGCATTGAAACTTATTGATATGTTATTACTTACTCTTCCATTATTGCTACTGATTTATTGATATTTTTAGAATTCAAAGAAGCAAGTTAGGAGATATTTTTGGTGTTACTATATTTATCTCTTTAATTATTTTATTTTATTTATATTTTATTATCTATATTTATTTGATTTATTTGTTATCATATTGGATGGTGAAAACATGCCGCTTTCTTTTCATGACCTCCCTTTGAAGACAAGAGAACCTTGTTGACCTCTCGCGAACACGGTTGCTCAGGCTAGCGTGTGTAGTCATCCGGCAACATATATGGTGGTTATATTGTTATTATACATATTATATATACATATATTATTATTATTATTATTATTATTATTACATTGGTTATATATTACATATTATTATATTATTATTATTATATACATACATATTATTATTATTATTATTCATTATTATATTATTATTACTTATAACATTATTATTATTATTAATATATGATATTATTATTATTATTATTAATATTGGTTATTATTATATATATATACATATTACATATATATATTATTATTATTATTATTATTATTGGCTATTATTATTATTATTATTATTATTATTATTATTATTACATATTATACATATTATTATTATTATTACATAAATATTATTATTATATATTATTATTATTATATTAGATATTATATATATATATATTATTATTATTATATTATTATTATATATATTATTATTACATATTATTATTATTGCATGCATATATTATTACAAGATAATGTTATATATATATATTACATATTACATATATTATTGTTATTGTTATTATTATTAAGTTATTATATACATATAGATATACTACTTATTATTATTACAACATATATATTTATATATTATTATTATTATTATTATATATTATATATATATTATATCATATTATTATATATATTATTATATATATATATATATATATATATTATATTATTATATATATACATATTATATTATTGATATTATTACTATTATTATTACATACATATATTACATTATTATTGGTTGAGATCATGATGCTGTATACAAGTTACTGGTTATTATAGTATATATA
>JABUQX010100060.1:0-2500 GCA_015478945.1 Trachelipus rathkii
AGTATATATATATATATATATATATATATATATATATATATATATATATATATATATATATATATATATATATATATATATGTTGTTAATGTTGATGTTGTTAAACTCACACTGATTTAATAACGTTTTTTCTTTAATTGACTTTTCCATAAAAAAATTAAACCACAAACTTCGTCTCCATGAATGAGAAGGTATGATAATAAAACAAATGAAAAAATAAAAGTAAATAACATGATGAGCTGGAAAGGCGTAAATTTCATGAGGAAGGGTGATCCTTCTCTCCACAACAGGTTACAAGCCAGAGACCAACACAACCTCCCGGACCCGACCCCGTAGGGTAGGCTGTGGATGTGGGCTCGTGAAGATCCCCCTGGGACTCTAAGTCGGTTTACCACCCGTGTACCACACGGCACCTTATGTCTTCACGTATAGCCTGAGATTTTAAACCAAAGTGCAGAACAACCTTCTCAGTTGTTAGCTAAGGCTTAGGTTCCCTACAATTGCCAGCCCGGTCAAAGGTGAGCTAAAGGACCGGTTTCTCGTCTGTACCCTCATCCAAGGAGAGGAAGTGTAAGGGGAATTAAAAACAAATGCGGAAAGAGGCACCGGATATCCCAAGGGCTGTGACGGGGAAAAGGGGAGGACAACCTACCTTTAAGTACTTACAGGGACTGATGGGTGGGAATTCAAAAAAAAAGTTAGAAACTGTGATAAAGAAGGTGGATTGAAAAGACAAAAAATTGTTATGAAAAATGAGAGGAAAGGATGAAGGTTGAAAGATAATGAATGTGACAAATGCTAATGCACGAATGCACAACAAATGCACACCCCCGCGCTGGGGGTCGGAGGGGACGCACAAAGACCCATCGGTATTGGTTCCATCGCTATGCCATGCTCAAGGTTGAATATCAAGAGCATAACGCCACAGTAAGAATCAATACCCCTTCCGGGTATATATATATATATATATATATATATATATATATATATATATATATATATATATATATTATGTATATATATTATTATATATATATATATATATATATATATATATATATATATATATATATATATAATATATATATATATATATATATATGTATATATATATATATATATATATATATATATATATATTATTGTTATTAAATATATATATATATATATATATTATTATTATTATTAAGTTATTATATATATATATATATATATATATATATATATATATTATTATCCGGAGTATATATATATATATATATATATATATATATATATATATATTCTGGTATATATTTAAAGAACGCGTGCTGTATTAAAACGTACACTTAATTTTTTTTTTAAGATTATCCTGAGGTGGATTTAACATTTTTGGTGTAATTCTTTTAAAAAAGCAACAATATAAAAGGAGTCCTGCCAAAAAGAACTTCTTTTGGGGAATGTTAACGTCTTAATAAAACTATTTTGCTTTACAAATGCAAAAAATATACATAAAAAAATAAGCATTATAATAAACACCTGACAAAGCCATCACACTTGCAACTTGTTAAATTTCGATTTAAAAAAAAAAAATAAAAAATAAAAGGTTTTACAAGGCCTTGTCAAAAAAAAAAAAAAACATTATCTGCAATTATCGAATTTTTTTTTCTGCGATACTCTTAATAAAAATACGCTTTTGAATTTTATTCAAAATTTAAATCTTTTTTTTTCCTGAAGTATTATAATAATACTTGTTGTTGGAGCGCACCTGCGAGCTTCTTCTTCGTCTTTATTGACGCCCTTTTATTACCATGCCAAAATGAAGAAGTTAAGAGACAGATTTCGAGAAAAAAAAAAATTATTTCGGAATGCTTAGAATATTTTTAAGCAAGTATGATATAATATATATAAATACTTTTAAATATATATATATATATATATATATATATATATATATATATATATATATATATATATATATATATATATATATATATATATATATATATATATATATATATATATATATATATATATATATATATATATATATATATATATATATATATAGTAAGTATTCAGCAATGATCGCTAATAGATATAAATTATAATAAAAGCCTTTAAAGAGAAACTTGTAAATAATTTAGAAGAGTCGGTATTTTATCTAAAGTAAGATTTTTTATTAATATATTAAAGCACAAATTTTCGTTTCTTGTTCGGAAACCTCATCAGGTGCAGTTCTTTGTAAGACTAAAGTTAAATTTAATATTAACAATAAAAATTTAAAAAGTAATTTATATTTTAGATTTAAGATTTTTATAGAAATTAGTGGAGTTCATAATGTTGTTAAGAGTGGGATTAATATTGAATTCGCCTTTTTGTCTATTGTAATTATTGGTGTTAAGGATGCAGTAGGATTCAAATAGTTTTCTTCTGTGTAAATCTTTTGAATGTATGATAGGAGTCATGTTGTTAATGTCTATAGTGTGGTTATGTGTGGAACTTTCTAATGTAAGTAATA
>JABUQX010100060.1:12500-17500 GCA_015478945.1 Trachelipus rathkii
AAGTGGCCTGGAATAGAAGAGAAAAAAAAATGGCGCTTAACTGGAGTTTTCTTCTTCACGAACTTTGATTCATTGATAAACTATTGACAATAATACTCGAAATAAATGATTGCTTTGGATTTATAAATCGAAAATAGCTTTATCATCATCTAAGAGAAGATTTTAGGCAACTTTTGGTCACGACTCTTGCCTCGCTCTCACTTCTACTAACTTACTTTGATGATATTAATCTTAGAAGCGATATAAGTAAATATCACACTTAGTGCAATTAAAATAGAAA
This sequence comes from Trachelipus rathkii, assembly GCA_015478945.1. Taxonomy (NCBI): domain Eukaryota; kingdom Metazoa; phylum Arthropoda; class Malacostraca; order Isopoda; family Trachelipodidae; genus Trachelipus; species Trachelipus rathkii. The sequence continues at coordinate 12,781 of JABUQX010100060.1, forward strand.
TCCTTCGCTCTTATTTATTTATTTCGTCAGACAAAAAGAATTAATCATAAGCCTTTAAAATATATGAAGCGCCTTTTTTTATTCAATTTTTATACATTTCATGCAACCTCTCGTTTACAAACAGCTTGCCAGATATTAATTATCCTAAAATGCATCGAAGATTAAATATATGCAATTGTATATTGCACATGTATATGTATGTATGTTTGGAATTAGTGTGTGTGTGTAGGTGTGTGAGGGTGTGTGTGTGGGTGTTTGTGTGTTTTTGATTTTAATTAAAAAAAAAAAAAACATTGATTTATGAGCTATAAAGCTATAAATGCATCAAATAATGACGATTTACTTAAGAAATTTTATTTATTGATTAGGTTTTTGTCTTTTGTGTGGTGGCGTATCTTAATTAAAAATGAAAATAAAAAAGCATTGTGTCTACGAGTTTTTAAGACTGTAATCTGTAAAACAAGATTGATATTCTTCTGCCTAATTATTGTGTTGAATATACGAATTGATATCCCATGTTTCCTTTCCTTATTTGAAGGATTTTTTCGTTGGCCGTTTGTGTCGCATTCGAAATAACCTTATGGACCAGCTCGCGACCACAACAATAACGTTAAATGATCACATGCTACTCACGTTTTTTTATTCTTTTGCCTTCATATTCTAAGGAAAGGGAAACTGATCAAACGGATTGCGTTGAAATTTAAAATAAACATTAAATTTACTTCATAAAGTTGAAAGAAAAAAAAAAAAAAATTAATGCTCTGTACCCAATGGGGGATGTTTTGGTTCAGACGATTAAAAACGTTTTTAAGGGAAATCTTTGCAGAAATTTTTTAGTTTACACACACACACGTACCACCACACACACAGCACACACACAACACACACACACACCACCACACACAACACACAACACTACACACAGCACGACCACATATTTATATATAATATTTATATATATATGGCTATATTAATATTTATATTAGTATATATATATATATATATATAATATATATACTTAATATATATAGTATATATATATATATATTTTTATATATATTATATTAGTATATATATATATATATATATAATACTATACTACTAGTATATGATATATATATATTATATACTATATAATATTTTTATAATATATGTATATATATGTAATATATATATATGATATATTGATATATATTCAATTATGATATATATATACGTATATTATATATATTTAATATATATATATACTATATTTATATATACTATATATATATACTATATTATGCTATTATATATATAATATAGTATATGTCCTTACATCTTGCTCTACTCCAGGAGACCATGAGCTTGTCAGCAGGCTACCATCTTCTTCCACTCCCTCTATCTCAAGACGTTCTTTCGGATCAGCTGATCATAGATGGCGCCTGATGAACTTCTCAGTGAATCTTTACGAAGTCCTTCCAGTCTCTTCGTGATCATTCCTCTCGGTTTCAACCAGTCCTCGCTGCAGTCTACTTTGTTAATATGAGGTACGAACTCCTTTATACGCTCTCTAATTCTTCTCGTTTTTCACTCTATCCTCCTGGACTTTCCGGCCATCCGTCTTAATAGATTCATTTCAGCAGTTTACATTCTCCTCTCCTCTCTTGTCCGTCTACTCCATTACTTTCGCGCCACCATTCAGAAAGAACCGGTATCAAAAGTGCTCTCTGAAATTAATTAATTCTTCTTCACTCCGCCCTCCAATCTCATTATCCCTGATAAACTGAGAAGACTACAAAGCTTTAAACTGTTCTCTCAATGTTTTCCCGGCTTCTATCAATTTTGGCTCGTAATCTCCAAAGCTTCCTTCTCTCTCTACCACACATTCCACCAACAGATACTTGTATTTATCTATACGTTTTCAATCAACACCAAGACCAATCCCCTCCACCAACGTGCACCTCCTCTCCTCCTCTCTCTACTATCCTTCAAATTTATGTTTTATCCAACGTTTCATGGACAGGAACAGGTTTTCTCAGTTTATTAGCAAACGGACAACATCACACGCCCTCAGTTTCTCTCCATCCTTCACTCTTCTAGGCACGCCAGGCTTCATCGCGCATAAACCATCAATCTCCGTCCAAGGTCCTCCACCCTCTCCCTCAGCGCCCTTTATTACTTACATCCCAAATATGCCACAAGCAGAATTGGTGACAATACACTTCACTGAATTAACGAGAGCTTAGCCAACCTCAACATTTACTTTTCATATTCAGCTCTTTACATTTACGATTTGTCATTCTTTAACACACTCTCCAAAAGTCCTTTCCTAAGTTAACCACCCACTCCGTATCTCTCCCAAATACCTTCACATATCTCTTCAGGTCAACAAATCGAGTGGCCTTTCTTAGATCTTTAAACTGGCGTGTACTTTTTTATGCGCTAATATATATTGTTTATTCCTTATCATTCTCAGGGCGAACATAGATCTGTGGCTTGCTATCTATTAGCCTGGTGTTCATACTGTTTCCTCCCCAAGTCTGGGTTCTAAATTGCTCTCAACTCTTCTTTTCAAGTATCTTTTTGTAGTACTTTTAACAGGTGGTTCAATACCGATATACCTCTGTAATTTTTTTATTCACCCACGTCTCTCTTGTCCTTTTATTATAATATTATTTATTATATATATATATATATATATATATATATATATATATATATTATATATATATATATATATCTAATATAATATATTATTGATATATTATTATATATATATAACTATATATATGATATATATATATAATAATATATATATATCTATATAATATAGTATTATATATATATATATATATACTATATATATAGTAATAGTATATTTTATAATATATATATTATATATATATATACTATATTATAATATAATATAGTAGTAATATATATATATTATATATTATATCTATATATATTATATAGTATGTTTGTGTGTGTGTGTGTACAGTAGATATATATATATATATATATTACGGTATTATATATTAATGTTTATATATATATATATATATATTTATATAATTATTTTCATTGACTTTGTCAGTGAAGAAAAGTTATGATCTAAAATGAAGAGAATGAAGAGTAATTTCTTCCAGGCAAAATGGAGTAAAAATTTCCATGTTCAATAATTCCAAAATTATTGTCTATCGAAAGATGGATGTAAGTTTTAAACTTTAAATTTTCGAAAGCTATTTATTATACATTTTGTTAAGTGTCACACCTATATGTGTTATTAACATTTAAAATAACTCTTATCATATAAGTGTACACCATATTACAAAGTTAAAATAAATATAGTATAGCATGGTTTGAGCTTCAAATGGATGTAAATCTTACTTAAATGATACGCGTTATTTTAAATGAAACGACGTGTGATTTTAGTAATTGACCACATGGATTACATAAATAAATGCAATAATATTCTCTCCGATGCTAATACATATATTAAACTTAATAATAATCCCTTATAAATTCCCAAATAATTTTACATCTGGGCACGACATGTCTAATTGGAAACATCCAACACCTGATATCCATTAAAGTTTAATAAATCTTTATATGACTAAATTAGGCATATTTTTATTTGGACTTCCCAAAATACACAAACAAACCACCTTTAAAGCCGTATCATTTCTAATACAACTGTGTAACTAAACAACCCTCTCCTGGTTATCGCTCAGCTAACTCACGACCTCTAATAGGGCACTATTTCCACCCTCTCATCTTTCTAACAGTCCTTTGATTTTATACACAGTGACAACAAAGCACTTAACCCTTACCGACACACCAATGTTCTAAGCTTTGGATGTTACTATCTGCTTTCACACTGGGATTGGTTTTTGTTACAAATGAGCTCATTTACAAATTATTTAAAACAGAAAACAATGGTGATTAAACATCCTTTTCTCTGCTAAAAAAATTAAATCCTACATAGGCCGCAAGACCACCTCACTATTTCTATAACTCTTTTACGAACAAACTTCCAGTTCTTTCGATGGGCTCCCCTTTATCTCCCACACTTAGCCATATATCTTTATTGGAGCGCTCATGTGAACAGTTTTTCATACATTCTCCCACCCCGCTTCTCTTAAAATTCCACATGGCTTTCTGCTATGTGGATGACATATTTCTGGCGCAACGCCACTAAACACTAATATTAATAAGAGAAAAAAAAAAACACATTCTCATTCACATAAACAACATACACCCTTCAATATAATACACATACGAACTTTCACATAACTCTTCTATTCCTTTCTTAGACACCCTAGTTTCTTGGCAAGACTTAACACATCTCTCTTATTCTATATATAGAAAACCAACTTCTTCTCTATCATACATACATTGGTTTTCCACACACTCTTATAATACCAAACTAGCCACCTTAACCTCTCACTACCTTAGAGCCTTTCGACTTTGCTCCCCTCCTCTAAACTCCTCTCTGAAACCAAATTTCTCTAATTAACTTTTTCCAAACTTAAATATCCTCAATATTCCATTATTTGAAAAGACCTTAAATAAAGCAAGAAAGAATCTTATAATAGTAACCTCAATCTTTCAAATAATAAAGTGACGCGACTTATCACAATACAACCTTACAATATTACACTATGCAAAACACCTTGCAAAAAGTATATGTTTTACTAAAAACAACATTATTCCTTTAAAAAGAATATTTAAAACC
>JABUQX010100060.1:20000-26834 GCA_015478945.1 Trachelipus rathkii
TATATATTATATATATTATATATATAATATATATCTTATATTATATATATATATATATATATATATATATATGGCTATATATATACCTGTTAATAGAGAAGTTTCTATTTTAGAATAATTTTTTTTAATTAAAATTTAATATAATTAGAATTTAAAGTTAACGTGATTATTTGTGAAAACCCGATTTTCTCCTCCCTAGTAACCATATGGCGCCGGAGGACAAATAAACTCTTTAACAACAATTTGAACAATTTTCAGGCTCAAATTATTTGTATTTTTTAAATGGTTTGACGCGCTCGCCTAAAAAGATATACGAGTTTCGGCTTTAGCACTCCTTACTCTTCTTATTTTTTAGATATTCTGAAGCATTGTGTTCATTGTAAATCAATGATTTGGCCAGAAAGTTTTAGTATTTTAGTTGATATATATTATATATAATATTAGATATGTATAAATACCCAAAATATATATCTATATATACATAACAAATACCATCCAACCAAAATGTTCTTAATTTTTCAGAATCCTGATGTATCAGGCCAACTACCAAACGCTTTGCTTCTGGTTAGGGAATTATTAATTCTTCTAGCGGAGATTCACTGCGTTGAGTTTAATTCCGTTAAATTTAATATGTTTTGTTTTGAGCCTTTTCAAAGTAGAGAAATATCTTTCTGGAGTGGATGTTGTGAGTGAGATAGATGATAAAATCCTTAACTATCCAAATGTGACTGCATATACGAAATTTAATTGCAAAATTCGTAATATTTTAACAGATATCAATGGAATCACTTTACTAATTTTGATAAGTATGGTTCTATGGCTCACGAACTTCCATCTCTAACTGGTTCGAAAATTCATCATGAATTTAGAATTGATTTAGATAAGCGGCATTCTCATTTCTTCATTAACAGAAAGCAGAATTTCTGTTGCAATTTTCAAAATTTTCAAAATTTTTCATCTATAATTGCGCGAAAATCTTTCAAATAAGTATCACATTTTCAATATGATTAAGAGAAGCTGTTGTTACAAATAATGAAGACTAATGTATTACATAGTGGACGAGTGAGGGAGAATGAAGTTGAAATTATAAATAAACTTTTCTATTCTGGTTGGCCTGACAGAAGTAAAGTTTCGATGAGTTAAAGGAAAAGAAAGAAGAAGAAGAAGAGAAGAAGAATTAAGATAGAAGTGGAAGAAGCAGTGGTGCCGTCAAAAGAAACAGAGAAGAACTACAGAACTACAGAACTACAGAACACCGACTGCAAAGACTTTGACAGTCACTCAAAGAAAACGGATTAGTATTTTGTTTTATTTATTTGTTGAATGTGTCTACTGTTATTAAAAAACATTTATGTCATTTTTTGAAATAACGTATTTCACTTTACAGAGAAGGATGTAACATTGAGTCTGCTCTTAGAGCAGAATGCTGCTTCTAACACAAACCATATAGTATGTTAACGTCATTTTTGTTTTTTATTCAGTGTTTTATGCAAATTCGATCACCGTCTTACAACAGATATGTTCTATGCGGTGAACATCAAACTATATACTACAGTTATTCAGTGTGATCGATTAAATCACCGTCTTAGAACAGATATGTTTCTATGCGGAAAACCTCAAAGCCATCAACTACAGCCTTTCTGCATGATGAAATAGATCACATCTTAGAACAGATTATGTTCTATGCGGTGAACAGCATCAAAGCTATTTATCACAGTTATTCATTACAGTTATTTGTAGCGATGTTTTATGCAATGAACATCAAAAGCTATTTATTACAGGTTAGGTGCGATCGATGAATATCACCACCCTAGAACGGATACTTTGCAGGCCATGAACATCAAAGCTACTACAATCCGTAATTCTTTTACGATGTCTTATAAATCTTCTAAATGATTTCAATTTTTTTAGTTTGGTTTTACCATATTCAGGATACTACTTAATTCTTGTATTTGATAAAGTAAAATCGAGTTTGAATTGACGGTTCACAGCCAATATCCTTAAAGGTGTTTATCTATACTTTTCTTGGATAAATCGGATGTTAGCGCTGTTCACCTATTTCATAAGAAAGACTATTCACTTCTCTCGATTACATCGTAGTGAAGAAATTCTTTGCTATATTTGTTTGAAATCGTTTTATAGAAAAGGTTAATGCATTACTTCCTGTTACATGCATTAAAATCATATCTATAATAGAATTGCCTATAATCGACATTGTCAAATTTATTTAGTTTATTTTTGAAAACTTCTATTAATTTTTCCTCTCAACAAAATAATACCAAAATTCAATAGCATAATTCTCAAAGTCGTTGTCGGTATGATATTAACGCCTCTCAAGTTCAGGGATTTAATTTGGTTGCCCTTCTTGAATTCTTTCAATTTTTTTTCTATGTCTTTTTTGAGGTTTGGACTCCAACTGCACTGGCGTAATTCCAGATGAGGTCTACTAATGTTTTATAGAGAGATGTGAGCAATATTTTTTAGATTTATATTCCAAGTCTCTGGCAATAAAAAATCGCTAGAGCTTTTATTTTGCTTTTTTTTAACAGCTTCAGCACATTGTTTCCGAAACTTTAAATCCTTATTAATTAATACTCCTAGATCCTTTTCTCACTGACAACTTTGATAATTGTTTCATCTATTTTGTAATCATATTCATTTTGTAATTATATTCATTTTGTAATCATATTCATTTTTTTGTAATCATATTATTTTGTATCATATTCATATTCTTTGATAACGTAGACATTTATTTTGTAATCATATTCATAAAAGAAGAAGAAGAAGAAAGAAGAAGAAAGAAGAAGAAAGAAGAAGAAGAAAGAAGAAAAGAAGAAGAAGAAGAAGAAGAAGAATAGGAAGAATTATGAAAGAGAAGACGAAAGAAAAAGAAATGAAAAGGAAAGAAAGAAAAAGAAGAGAAACAAGATAGTTGCATTAAGAAGAAAAGAGATATTAAGAAGAAGAAGCAGAAGAAGATAACGACTAAAAACGAGATGAAAACCAGAAGAAAGTAGAAGACGAAGAAGTATTCCAAAAAGAAAATCAGGAGAAGAAGAAGAATCGAAGAAATAGATGAAGCAAAGGGAAGAAGAAACGAAGAAGAAGATAGAAGAGAACTTTCACAGAGCGCCGACTAGAAAAAGACTTAACAGTCCACTCAGGCTAGTCTGTTAAGTATTTTTGTTTATTTAATTTGTTGGATGCGTGTATACAGTTCTAAAGCAAATCTGTTATGTGTTCTCGAAATAAGGATATTATTTTACCTATTTATATGCTAACATATGAGTCCCTGTGCTCACTTAGAATGGCAATTCCATTATACATGATAATGCTGTTAATATTTCTGTTTATTCATTGTGTTGGATGTGTCCACTGTCAAGGTTTCATATCGAGTTTGCTGCCTTCAGAATCAGTTTTCTGTTTCTAAACACACCAACATCATAGATGTCTTGGATGTGTCGCACTGGTCAATGTGGATACTAATGAGTTTGCTCATTCAGAAGCAGTTTTTCTGTTTTCTTAGCATCAAACATCATAGTGCTGCAAGTGGGTGAAATTTTGTATTTGGGTTGAATATCAAAGCTATTTACTACAGTTATTCAGTGTTATCGATTAGAATCACCGTCTTCGAACAGATATGTTCCTATGTAGTGAAACATCAAAGCTATTTACTACAGTTATTCAGTGTGCTCGATGCAAACCGTCTTAGAAAAGATATATGCTCTATACGGTGAACATCAAAGCTATTTCTACAGTTATTCAGTGGTGCTCCATTACGATCATTAGAAGCACCGTCTTTTAGAAAAGATATGTTCCTATGCGGTAAAACATCAAAAGCTATTTATTAGCAGTTATTCACTGTGATCGATTAGATAACCCGTCTTAGAACAGATATGTTTATATGCGGTAAACATCAAAACTTTTAATTACAGTTTTTTTTGCATAAACGTTAATTCGTTACGTTATTTAACAGATATGTTCTATGCGGTGACATCAAAGCTATTTATTACACAGGTTAAGGCGAAAGTGAGATCGATGATATCACCATTTTGGAACGGATACTTTGCAAGCCAATGATCATCAAAACTACTACAAGCCGTAATTCTTTTCACGATATATTTATAACATTTTCTTAATGATTTCAATTTTTTTAGTTTGATTTTCCCATATCATGATACTACTAATTCGTGTATTTGGAATAAAATAAAATCGAGTTCACAGACCAATATCCTTAAAGTGTTTATCTTACTTTTTCTTGAATAAATCGATGTTTAGCGCTGTTCATTATTTTTATAAGAAAGACTATTCCACTTCTTATTTACAGCGTAAGTGAAGAAATTCTTTGCTATATTTGTTTGAAAATCGTTTATGACAAGTTTTATGCCCGTTACTTCGTGTTACATATTAAAATCATACTCTAAAGAATTGCCAGTAATCGACATTGTTAAAATTTATTTAGTATTTTTGAAAACTTCTATAATTTTCCTCTCATCTTCTTGTCTCTAAAAGAATGATATCTAATTTCACGTAGTCGTTGTCGTATGATTTACTCTCATTCAGGGGATTAATGTTGCCGCTTCTTTGGACATTCTTTCAATTTTTTCCTATGTTCTTTTTGAGGTATGGGCTCCAAACTGCCCTGCCGTATTCCGAATGGAGTTATAAACTAATGTTTTTATCGAGAGGGAAGTCTTATATTTTTTAGATTTATATGCGCAGTCTCTGGCAAGTAAATCCTAAGAGCTTTATTTGCTTTTTGTAACAGCTTCAGCACATTGTTTTCGCAAACTTTTAAATCCTTATTGAATTAATACTCCTAGATCCTTTTCTCAGTGACAAATCTGATAACTGTGTCATCTATTTTGTAATGATATTCATTGTTCCTACTCCACAAATATATAATCTTTACATTTATAGGTATTAAAATTTCATTTGCCATGTTTTTGACCATTTTGCAATCTTGTTAAAGTCGCTTTGGAGTAATTGATAATCTTTCTCACTATTTATACGATTTCAGTTCGTATCATCCGCAATTTCGAAATATTCGCCTAAAATATTATCATCCATGTCATTTACATATATAATGAACAGTATTGGAACCAGGACCTTTGGTACACACTAGTAACATTCGTCCATAAGAGCATTCACCATTGATAAAGCTCGTTGTTGTCGATCCGAAAGCCAATTTTTAATCCAATTTAAAAGTTTTCCTCGAATAACATGAGCTCTAAGCTTTTTCAATAATCTTTGATGAGGGACGATATCAAATGCCTTTTGAAAGTCTAAGTAAATGACATCGAAGGATTTATAATTATCTACATCGTTAATAACCACATTAAAAAATTCTAGCAATTTTTGGTTTAGAATGATCTATTTCTTCTAAAACATTGCTGGAAATTTTGAGCAATCCATGATCTTCAGATGTGCAACTAACCTATGTTAGTATTGCTTCAAAAAATTTTACCCACTATAGAAGTCAATCTAATTGGTCTGTAGTTTATTCGGAATCTTACGATCTTCCTTTTTTGAAAATGGGAGTTATATTAGGCAATTTTGAAATCATGAGGAACTATTTCATTCTTTTAAAGACATTGAAAAACATTGTCAAAGGTTTCTCAAAATGTCTTTCAAATTTTTGAGATGCATTGGATAGTCTCCATCTGGTCCAGGTGATTTATTTATTAATAGCTTATCAATTTGGAAATCAACTTCCTCTTCTAGAATTTCAAAAGTACCTAAAATATTGTCTGCATGAAAATTCCTTATGTCTTTCATATTAGGCATACTATCTAGATTCTCATTCGTAAAAACTGTTAAGAAAAAAATATTTAAAATTTTTGCCATATCAGCACTGTTTGATTTTAAATTACCATTAATGTCCAGTAAAGGTCCAATTGATTACTTAATGGAACTTTTGCTATTAACATATTTGTAAAACTTTTTAGGATTAATTTTACTTTCATGAGCGATATTAATTTCATAGTTTCATTTATAGTATCTAATTAATCGTTTGCAGCTTCGACGACAAGCTATGTAACTATTATTATTATTTTCCACTGAAGGAGACGACTTCCATAGTTTATAAGCTCTATTTACACGTCATCATTCTTTTAATTTTCACTGATTCCACCAATTTGCCTTCAAATTTGGTAAAGTTAGCTTCATTGTTTATTGAGCAAAATTCCCTTTCTTTGTCTTAAATATTTCGAGACAGTGTATGGCATGTTACTTTGTAATTTCGTGTTAATGTCTATCCCCAATCATAGACAGATAAACTGTCTTTAGCATTAAAATTGCGTTCTTAAAATCTGGAATTTCAGTAATTGTTATGTATTTTGTTTTCATTATTAATGGTAAATTAATCATGTTATGATCACTTTACCAATGGGTTCGATAACCACAAAACTTAATTACCCAAGTTCAAGTGAACTCACTTTTAATAGGTTCTACAAATATTGTTTCCCATCGTAAGGGCAATTATTATTTTGAAATAGGAAATTGTCCTCCTTAGAATTTTAATAATCGCTTTCCTTCCGGATCTGATCAGAGTAAATTTATAGTCGATATTTGGGAAATTAAAGTCTCCTACAATTATTGTTAACCCTTCTGAGACTTTGCTCAATTTTTTTATACCAAAGTCTACTCTTTACTGATTGTGCGAACGGTGGACGATAGACATTTATTTAGTTTCAATTTTATATTCGATGATTCTATTTTTACATTTCCAGGTACATCCTGTTTATTTAAATCAGCTTGTTCTAGCTGAAGTAGTTTAGTATATATTTTTTTTCATGTAAATAGTGACAAAACTGGACCTTATAGACAAATTTC
>JABUQX010100061.1:0-25000 GCA_015478945.1 Trachelipus rathkii
TCTGGTATGTACATCTGAATAAATCTGTGCTGTGTAATTCATAAATCTGTTTGATATTTCTTCATTACTTGGCATTAAGCTAATGCGAAGTGATTAAATAATCGACTCTATTTTCGATTTGTTCTTCATATAAGATGTATGATTTAATCTCTCTTTGTTCACACGTTTCTTATTACAAATATGGCATGCATTGAGAATCTTATGTTGCCAATTGATTGAGTGTAAAAAAGCAATGTAATGCCTTTATGAATTGCTCTATGTTGTAAACTCTGTGCAGCCATTATTAGGTGGTGTTATCCCTTACTATAATCAATGAAATTTTATTAGCAGGAATACTGAATTCTTCCATAACATTTTGAAGACAAGCACTTATATTAGATGCCTGTGTGAGATACTAGTGAGATACGTGAAAAGGTGAAAGGATAGCATTTATATTCAGATAGCTCCAATTGTTACAAGCGCTACAAGGCAAATATATCCAACTGCTCTACAACTTTACGCATTCACTGGAAGTATAATAATTATTCAAAAACATTTTACCACATGAACTAACGAAAATTGTCAAATATAGACTGGCCTCGAACGCATGAACTGTCTGACTGAAATAATTAACGTTAATAAATGATATCTTAGGCTCTGGACGTAAAAGATGCGTACCGCTCAATGCCAGTTTTCTTTAATTTAATAGAATTAAGGAAGAACTGAAATTAAAAAATCAATACGGCAGAAAGCTTCGAAATATTGTCTTTGGAAAATATCATAAAGATCGAATAAAAAAATTATTTCCAGATGTATACCAAAGAATGCGGATCAAAGAATCACGTACAATTTTGTCGATTCGATTGACCTGAAAAACAGCCGATTCTCCCGATTCCGATTAATGCGTTTCCATCACTAATATATAAATATATATATATTTAGATAATTATATTATAATATATATTAATACTATATATATATATACTTATATATATAATATATATATATATATATACCATAATATAGTATAATACTATATATATATGATATATATATAGTATATATATATATATATATATATATATATATATATATATATATATATATATAATATATAAATATATATATATATATATATATATTATATATAGGGTTGGGATTAAAAAAAAAGTTTGGTTTTTTTTATAAAAAAAAAAAACAATGGCCAAATTTTTTTTTTTTTTTTTAAATTACTTTTTTTTCATGTATATCAAGTCATTTTAGGGTATTTAACATTAAAATACAGTAAATACAATATGGTAAAAGAGGTTTGCAATATATAAAGTAGAGTTTAGTACTTAGTAAAGTTTTATTTATGCTCTAGGGGCAGTGGTTCCCAATCTTTTTCTAGTGGTCATGGCACGCCCCAAAGAATAAAAATTAAAGATTCCATGGCACCCTATCTAACTTTCACAATATATATATATTATATTATATATATATAATATAATATTATAATATACTTATATATATATATATATATATAAATATATTTATATATATAATATATATATATATTATAAATATATACATATAATACCTATATATATATATATATATTATATTATATATAATAATATATATATATATATATATATATATATATAATGAAAAATAAATTTAAGGTTTTTCTCATGCTTGTCCGAGCACACCCTTGGTATTTTTGTGGGCGCACGGCCAATTTAATATTAACAAATAGAAATCCTAAAATATAAATTACTTTTTTAGATTTCTATGTTAATATTTAAATTTAATTATTTAGTCCTTGGCAACAACCAGCACCTGATGAGGTTTCAGAAAGGAAACGAAAATTTGTGCTAAAGTAAATTAATTAAATAGTGACTTTCCTTCTAAATTATTAACAAGATTCCTATAAAGGTTTCTATTATATACCTAATTCTTAGCGATCATTGCTGAATATGTACAATACATGTCATATCCTGATATATCATGTGAATGGGCACGGGTACATGAAAATTGGTTTGGGCGAATACCGGTACATCGGGTACTTCGAAAAATAGCTTGGGGGCGAATACACGTTACTACGGTACTATTGTGATAAAGCGGTTTGGGCGAACCGGGACTCGGTTACTGATATCGCCGTACATGATCGATAGCATCGATTACATTTTCATAATTGTGGAAAAACAATACTGATAAATGGAATTTATTAAATAGTTATTAAATATTTAAATTTTAGGCCAAATAGATTTTGTTGTTTCTGTGCTATCTCAAATAGTTAATTTATATATAATAATAATATATATATATATATATGATATATATTAATATATATATATATATATATGTTATATAATATGTATATATATAATATATATATATATTTTCTTCTTTTTTCTTTATCTCTCATTATATAATTTTCCCAAGAATGGGAGTAAGTTGCGCGACGGGCATCGGAAAGTCACATGCACCGGAAACATGACACAAGTCGAAAGAAAGCCCAGCCATTAACCGCCCCCTCAGTACCATTACATTAGTGGGAACTCATCGCAGTCGGAAAATCACCCTAAAGCTTCATCGGACAGCGATGGACCCTGCACTATGGTAGATCGTCAATGTAAGGGTTTATCATACCCTTGGCCCAGGTGGGCCACAACCATACCCCCCTCACAATCTCCCGCCATTCAATCCTTTATAATATAAACACCTTATTCTCGCCTCTACCAAACTCCGCATTTCTCTCCTTCAAACTTCGCTACTGACTCAATCCACTTTTTCTTCGGTCTCCAGAAAAAGTTATCCCAACACACTTCGCCACTTACATCCCGCTTACAACCGACTATCATTCATCCTTTCCATATGACCAAACCATTCTCTCATTTACTTTCCATTTATTCTCTCTTTACCCTTTTCTTCACACCACCACAACTCTCTAATACGTCATTCCTCACTTTATCAATTCTTCTCACACCTAGCCACCCCTAAAATTTGTGCATCTGAACACATTGAACTTTGGATTATACTTGCTATTCCAGAACATAGTCCCTCACTACTATACAATATGCACAAGGTAACACAATACCCTCCATGTAAAAACCCTAGCACACTCAAGACTTAAGTCCCTTAACATCCTCCACCAACGATTTAATTCCACCAGCCACCTTCCTGCCATTCACAACCTTTCCTACTGCACTCTGCATCGTCCGTTCCCTTTTCATCAGCATATACCAATAAATAATTTAAACTCAAGACATATGTTCCAGTTGCTCACCATCTACATAACTTCAACACTGAGGAGTGTCCTCACTCACTCAATCTAAACGCCATAACCCTTCAAACCCCTCTTTTTACACACGCTGCCAAATCTCTCTACCAATCCTCTCAAAACTATGTTTCAGAGATTCACACGAACAGAACCAAATCATGCCGCAATATAATAGGTAGGCGCCAGCCTTCCGCACTGCATCTCCCATTCCTCCACCATTCTAACACCATTGACCTGCCAATCCCCGACACATCGAATTGAGTGGTAAACAGGACTAACAATACAAAAACTTGATCTCTCTCCAACAAGAATTGTGTCATTGTGTATGTGTGTGTGTTAGATATGAGATCAATTTGTTTGGTGGGTTTATGTAAAAGAATTCGATATGGTGGGTTGATTGGCAGTGTATTTGGTGTTAAGATATGGTGAGAATGGAGATGAGTGAGGGTGCCGCTACTATTATTAAATATGCGGATGATTTGTTTCTGTGTGGTGAATCTGAAGAATGAGTTTGAAGGAGGATCTGGGTAAGAGAATTTGAGCAGGGTGTTGTAATAGGACGCTAAAGGTTATGGTGGAGATGAGGACAGTACTCAGTGGTGGAAGTTTATGTTAGATGGTGGGACAACTGGAACAAGTGTCCTGAGTTTAAACATATTTAGGGTATATTGCTGGAATGAAAAGGAAACGGAGAGTGGCAGAGTGCAGTTAGGAAAGTTGTGAATGGCAAGGAAGGTGAGCTGGTGAACTAAAAGGTCGTATAGTGAAATGGTAAAGGACTAAGTCTTGAGTGTGCTATGGTTTTACCTCGAGGTGATGTTGTTACCTTGTGCTATTGTATAGTAAGTGGAGACTATGAGTCTGGAATTATAGAAGTATAGATCCAAAAGTTCAATGTTCAGATGGACAATTTTAGGGTGTGCTAGTGTGAGAAGATAATTGATAAAGTGAGGAATGAACGTATTAAGAGAGTGGTGTGGTGTGAAGAGAGGGTGAGTTGATGACAGTATGTTTGAGTGGTTTGGTCTATGGGCGGCAGGCTCGATGTCCGTTGGGTTTAAGGGCGGATGGTATGTGGGCGAAAAAAAAGTGGGGGTGTGGAAAACTTAGTTTTTGTGTTCTGGAGACACGGTGGAGAATGAAATAAGCACTGAGTGGGTTCGAAGTCAGTTAAGTGCCGAATGTTTGACACGAGGAAGGATATGAAACAATAGTGAGTTTGGTAGAGGCGAGAATAAAGGTGTATAGAAAACAGTCGAGGAACGCATGAAATTGTGGACAGGCGGGAGTATGCTATGAGGGGTGTAATATATTGGTAGACGGTAGTATGTGGGGCACACACCAATGGGACAAAGGAGATGAAAACCACTGATATTGAAACCAATTGACGTAGGATCACTTAACTCATATCTTATTCGGTAGTGAGAGGCTGTATGCCACAATCGCTGTCCGATGAATGAGACAGTAAGAATATGTAGGAGGTAGGTCAGTGAATTTTAATCTGACATGCGATGAAGTTCCCAGTAAATTAAATCTGGTACTTTGAGACTGTTCTTCCCGTTACTGGTCAAGCAGGTAAACAGTAGTTCCTCGTAGGCTGTTTGTTAATGTACACTGGAGTTAGTAGGGACTCGTGCCCACCCTCTGATATAGTTAATCATGTAGTTTATCTCTATTTAATATATATACTTAATATATATATATATATCATTGCCTATTTCTTTTCCAGTATGTAGCCCTGTACTAGCGTCAAATACTTATACTCCCATTCTGGAGTAATTAAAGGGAAGATAAAGATAGAAAAGAATAGAAAAAATATATTATATATTGTAATATATATTATATATATATATATATATTATATTATATATATATATATATATAATAGATAAATTATCTATATATATATTTATATATATATATATATATATACTTATATTAAAATTAACTCTAATATAAAAGTAGTAGTTAGGCATACGAAACAGAACATCAATCTATTTGCCTTATAGTAATATAATTATAGTAACTATTTATTGTAAATTCTCATTTATCAGTATTGTATTTTCTCACACATATATGTAAATATAGTATCGATGTATCGATGACCGGCGATACAGTACCGAGTCCCGTATCGCTCCGACAAGAACAGCTTTCTCAAAAGTACCGAGTACTATGGGTATTACAGCCCAAGCTATTAGATTTACGAAGTATACCGATGTACCGTTGTATATCGCTACCAATCTCAGATTCTCAGTAGGGCTTCTCTAGCGCGATATTATTCAGGGATACGTCTGAATTGTATATATAGTACATATTCAGCAATGATCGCTAAGAATTAGATATCCTGAATGAAAGCACTTCTAATATCGTTACATTATTGTTAAACATTTATTGTAGTGTATAGTTGATCTTTTTAATAAATTTACTTTAGCGACAATTGATCAACGTGTCTGTACCTTGTTCTGTAACCTATCATCATGAGTGCTAGGTTGTATGCAAGACACATATAAATACTCTTAATTTTAATACTTCTAAACAAGAAGAGAATCCAAAAAAGTATTTTTAATCACTTTTATAGTGCATTCTCTGCGTATATGCTGATAAAATCAAAGTAATCAAGTGACATGTTTTACGTGGGTGTGCTAGCTCAACTCAATAATAGACATGAGTGGAGTGCTAGGAGGCAAGTCATGCGAAAAAAACCTTCAATGTTTTTATGTTCTTTGATCGCACACATCAAATTTCTTCGCGAAACAGCCATACACATTGCTTGCTCTTTAATCAGGATTAGTAAAGCTATAATATAATTTTATACATATTCTATTTTCTCTCTTAAACATAATGAATTCTTTTCCCATCACGTGACGAACTTTAGTTTATTATCAGATATCATTATGTATTTACTCAAAGCTATATTTGGAAAACCTTTGGTAAATATAAGACACCTATCATAGGAAGAAGAATTAATGCAAAGATATCTCGTTTAAATTCTACTATAAAACAGATTAACTAATCACATGGTATAAAATTCAAAAGAAAATCACTAAGTAGATTAAGCAATTCATATATATAAACAGTTAATATATACTATAATTGGGTGGAAAGGATATCGGAGGTGCGTGGGAGTCTTATATAATTATATTCTTATTTTTGAGGGGTTGGACCAAACTAGCCCACAGAATTGTGGAAACACAACTGTCGGCTCATAAGAGGCCAGAAAATTATCGAAGCTCTCTATTATGTAACTAAGTACTTGTGAACATTACTTTACATATATTCAAGTCAGAGAACAACTTATCTTATAAAACAATAGTGAAAGTCCTGTATGTTAATGTGCAGGACCCTAGAAGACTTGAAAGACATGAAAAAAAAGTAATTTATAAAAGAAAAAAAAAAAATTTGGGCCCATGGTTTTTTTTTATAAAAAACGAACGTTTTTTTTTAATCCCAACTATATATATATAACTTATATTATATATATATATATATATATCATTTCATAAATTCATAATTATTATAATACAAATATTGGCATTATAATCATATGGTCATTTACAGTATATGAACTCACATGTTAAATAAAGAATAACAGTGTATAATAACATGTTTCCTATGATACGGCAGTAATTATATAAATTTTGCCTCCATGTTGAATACTGACACAAGTTAATATATATATATCTAATAGAAACTAAAATACGCATTCATTTCAAAAATTATCAGTATATAACTGTATAATATTAAGATACCGAAGTTATTAAGCATCATATACTATATATTACTACAGTCATCATAATTGAGTATTAATATACGTCATGAACCTTCTTTAATTGTATATATTATCATTAATAACAGTTAACTAATTATTATAATATATATAACGCTATAATAACCATCTAGAATAATTGTAGCTCTTAGTGTAGGGCAACGAGAGAATTAATCGAGGGAAATTCTCGAGTGAGACAATCGAGTCATGTTTGTTCTATTCCTCATGTTACATAGGGGGTATACGGGATCCAAATTGGGGATCACACAGATGTCTGTTTGACGAATCCTTTCTGTTTGGATATTATAAATGTAACAACTACAGACAAAATAATTTTTCTTTTCGGATATCATGTTAATGATATTTTCAAAGAAACAACTTACATTTTATCGAGGAGTCTGCCGTGAGTCTAAGTCTTTAGAAATTTCAGTTCTTCCTTAATATATTTAATTAAAGAAAACTGGATTGAGCGGCGCATGTCTTCTGCTGAACAGAATGAGCCGAAATCTAATGTTAAGACTCAGAATTCGAAGAAGACAGATCACATGTGAGGACTTAGCTCATATTGACAATTTTTCGTTAGTGCGCTAACTGATAGTGTGTTATAGTAACATATAGAGATAATTTATTATAACTGCTGCTGAAATGTCGATAAAGTGAGCAGTGATAATAGTTTTTTGTCCTTTCGTTGGTATGTCGTAAGCTATTTGGCATAGCTTTGATACTAGTAGAGCTTTCAATTGCGCCCATTCGAGTTTCACATTTTACGGTATCCTCAATTCTTGCTATCTATATTAGTCCAGCTTGTCTAGAAATGGTCGGAATGCAATATCAATTTATTACATTCGCTCGCTAAATAGAGATTCAATGTGATAAGTCATTAGGGATGGACGTGCACACTAATACGTGGCTTGAACAGAGGAGTTCACAAGGCTAATGGAGTTCGTTCAACGTACAATTGAGCTTTCATAACACTCTCTCTCTCTGCAACGTAGTTCGGTCATCGCATCAGTAAGCCATATTGAATAAGTAAACGATGAAATATATAGCCTCTATATGCAACAATT
The DNA here is from genome assembly GCA_015478945.1 of Trachelipus rathkii. NCBI lineage: Eukaryota > Metazoa > Arthropoda > Malacostraca > Isopoda > Trachelipodidae > Trachelipus > Trachelipus rathkii. The sequence goes on from JABUQX010100061.1 coordinate 8,078, forward strand.
CGCAGAGTCACATTTATAATCAGTTCGCTTCAAGCTACTTATTGAAACCAGTATTAAAGAAAGTTAAATAACTTAAATTACTAGAATTATACATTCTTATACCACATGCAACAGTAAATATATGCCAGTGTATTAAATAAAACTCATAACAATACTGTAAATATCTAAGTCACATGTTCAATCAAGCTTTCCAAAATTTATTTCTGTTGGACAAAGGGACGGCTCTTCTATTTTCATATTGCAGGTGTATCAGATATCCTATACTCCTGTACATGCTTCAGATGGAACAGGAAAATGTTCTCGCGATATAAGAGTATCTCGGCTAAAAAATCTCTTAAATGCAAATACCTTAGTCCATATGATCTCTTCGTAGTTGGTTTGATCCTCGTTATGCAAATATCTCACCTACCCAAGTTTGGGATACCGAACTTAACAAGAAAAGAAAAAAAAAATGTTTTTAACGGAGACAAACCTCATTCTACTAACTTTCCCCTGTAATTTCATTTTTGTCCGTCTTCGCTCTTTTTAATTTCTTCTTCTTCAATTCTGCTGTTAGCTTTCGCTTCTCTCAGTTCAATTCTTGCTTTTCCTTTTCCTCCCCCTTGCAAAAAATACAAAATAAATAATAATAAAATAAAAGTATTATTTGTTTGATTGTTCAAGAATAATTTCATATTATGAAGCCATCAGGATCAATGACATCGGCAATACTCCCAATATAGGAAAGTTAATTTTGCATTTTTTATTAGATTAAAAGGGTCAGAAAAAGGGGACATTTGAGGGCAATTGGGTCTAACCAGTATCAGTATGAGAAAACAATCTCAGAAAAATTAGACTTCGCTCATAATACTCATATGTGATATCGTAGCAATAAGAATCTTGTGCCTTGCTACATATCTTCTTACGATCCACGCTTTTAAAATACATCCTTGAGGATTGGACACTCACGTGACAAAGAATACGTCTGGATAATAATCTATTTCTCAAAGCACACGGGCGTGATTACACCGAGTGTGAATGATTTGTTATAAAATAGACAAAAAGGAAACAGTTCCACTACTTTACACACAATCATTACAATATTTTATTTTATCACAAGAATTTTTCTTTATCTTTCATCATAACAGATAATATGTTATTTAACTCAGTTTGTAAAGCAATAGTTTTTTTCTTGCGTGATTTAATAAAAGAATGAAAAGACATTAAAATAGCAAAAGTAAATACTAGGCGATTCGCTAAATGGAGACAGTGCACATATAACTGCAGAACAAACTATTTGCCGAGAGAAGTTTATTAAAGAGACACAATCTGTCCTCTAAATATGACGGGTAGAGAACTTATGAAATATGATGGCTCAGCACGTCTATTACGCAATGGTATGAGACATTACGAAGATTAAGGTACTTTCAGATCTTGGGCTGTTCCTCTATGATGCTAGATAGACTGGAAATTACATTTGACAGGGCAGCGTCTATTTTCCGTGGAATAAAAGTAGGAGTGTACATATAGATATCGATGTAATAGTGAGGATCAAAATTTTTTCTTCCTAATAAACACCTCAGTTACTCGCTACGAGCAAGACAACTCTCTCGAGAGAGAAAATCATTATATCGTTTTTTCTTGACACAACACACGTATATAATATAAGCAGCTGTTGCCCTCATTTTGACTACAATATAATGATACATTTTGCTTCTAGATTCTTATCATTATTTAGTCAAAATTAAGAGAGGATCTTATTATGCTCACAGAGAAATTGATCAAATTGTTCATTAATTGGAAAGATTTTTAAATATTGCTATTCATCTCTTATACTAGTCGGATTTAATAATGAAGATATGCGTAATCTAACGCGAATATATTAATCTTGTGGCATGTAACTAGAATCAAGGAGAAATTACTATTGAGACTATCGATAATATATAGGTTTTAATGTTACTAATTTAGTTGATTTTAGGCAAAATTGACGCGCATAATTATATTTATAAATATTACCCTTATAGTTACCTATTTTACTATATATTTTAATTATTTCTTACTATCAGTTTCAGTAGATGTTACGACGATTATTGGTACATTTGTAAAAAAAATTTTAGTTACGATAATAATCTACATATTATTATATATAATCTCTTCGTTTTTTGTGTCTATACTAGATTTTTGGAACTAGAAATAGGATATATTTATTTATGAGTATTTATCGTTATATTACATGAAAGATGTGATACTTCGGAATCAACCCTTTTTGACTGGGTATCGGGCATCAGGCTGTGAATTTGGAATCCGATCCTCATCTACTTAATATCTCCCCATTTTTTAAATTATTATTTTTATATTTATATATAAATATAAATATTATATCTTATAATTTATAATAATATTATATTAATTATATATATTAATTATATATTATTATAATATATATTAATATATATATATATTATATTTATAATATAATTAATAATATATTAATATATATATTTATATATTATATATTAATTTATATATTATAATATTATATATATATGATATATAATATAATATATAATCATATATATATATATTTACACGAAGGTGGTAGCTACTCTCACGACTCTCACTTTAGGGGTATAGTCGGGCTAGCGCAATACCTCCGCACGTCGAGATAAAGTAGTCCCGCATAGCGCTCCTCGAACTTATTCAAGAACATCATAACATCCGCATTCGCCAATGATCTCACTGCACTACACGTCTCACGCACGTCTCTTCGAGCTAATAATGTGGCGACTTCTCTTAAAGATATTTAATATTAAATACTTATTATTATTAATTTCATATCGATTTACTCAATAAATTTATTTATAAATATTATAATATGAAAATTAGAATTGAAATATTACATATAAAATCTCAGAAGAATTTTCTCTTCCTCATTCATAAGGGATAACTTCATCTACTCGAGATCACATAATTTACACTTTCACAATAAAGATTAGGTGCTTAAGCAAATATATAATGATAATGAAGTTGACTTCTTTGCCCTCAAAATATCCCACCAATACAAAATATTCGCTTAACAGCCGCAGAACTAGGGAGAAGGTGGTATTATATTTTTATGAACAAGTTCAACTAATTCCTATGGCCTATGCTCTGAAAGGGAAAGATGTTCCTTGGTGATGTGATGAGAGTAATAAGCTTAAGGTATGTAGAAGGTATATCACTTTCTAGCAGACGTCACAGTGTGAGTCAATTTTATATGATCTGGCTTACTCGCTGACGACCACATATAAATCAGTCTCGGTCTCCCTCTCTGTTTTATAATCCGTATATTATATGACCACACTGTCCCACTAGGAGGTGTATATTGTCCAAGACTTTAGTAGAATCCATGAAAGCTGACTCCTGCAGTCGATGCTAATGCCTCACGGCATAACAGGTATTCGGTAAGGTAATTAGATATGTAGTAGTATCTTCACTGGCCCTTTCACCTCGAGGTATATAGATACTTTCGTGGGTTAGGACTATCTTCCACCTATAAATACCTTCTCCGGGGAGGTCCTTACTCGGAACTATATACCCGCCTTTTGGTAAATTTTTGGGTGTCGCGGGTAGTTAGTTCATCTACTAGTCATCTCTCAACCCTACTACGAGGGTAATGGCAAAATGAAAAGGTGTGAAAATGATAATATATTACATCAGAGAATCGAGCTCGAAGTCCCCTACTTTGCCGTATATTATTTATTAATATATTATAATATATTTATATTATATATAATATATATATATATAGCATATATATTATATATATATTAAATCAGTTGTTGACATTAAGATATACTACAATTAGTATATATATATATATATATATAATTATATTATATATATATATATTATATATATTAAATATAATATAGAATATATATAATTATATTATATATATATATATATATATTATATAATTATATGATATATATATAATACTATAGTTATTAAATATTTACTCAGATTAATATATAAAAGTTCCTGATTATAAATAAAGAACCGATATATTAATATATATTAATATATATATTAATATAATATATATAATATATATGTGGTATATATATAATATATATATAGTATATATAATATAATAAAATTAATATATATTAATATAATATATATATATATATATATTATATAGTAATATATTATATATATATATATATTATATAGTATAATATATATTATATTAATATAGATATTTATATATATAATATATATATATATTATATATATATATGAATATATTAATATATATATATTATATTAATATATATTATAATATATATATATAATTCAGTTATAAATTATATGGAGAGTTTGACTCAGATAGGTGATTTAGGCACTAAATTGCCTATTATATAGTGTGATGTGGTGACAGAATATCTTATATTAGATAACAGGTTGATGATTTGAGGGTAGATAATTCAGTGATGTAAGTCTCGAATTTAGAGTTTGGTATCGTATGTTCATAGATAGTGGTAATAGACTTGTTGAGCGGGTTGAGTTACTATTTTTTTGGTAAAGAGTTTATTATTGTTCATAAAACACTACTTTGTGTAACGCACTCAAAGATGAAGTATATAGTTGTTGAAACTGTAGTACATCTAGATCTCGACTATTATACTTTTATTATTTTCCATCAGAGATTCTCGTAACGTAAAGCTATATTTTCCACTCATATTTTTCTTAACATGATGCGGTGCGGTATAGAGAGATAGAGTGCCGAACATTGTTATTTGATATCGATCACGTAGAACACGAAGTCTCGTCTCAATTTACTCACTGACGAATACTGTCCGCACACTTCCTGCTGCACAGCACAGGGTAGACGAGACACGCGTGACTCACGACTCAAGAGCGGCAAAGATAGTCCCACACGCGTTGATTAGTATGTATAATTCCTATATTTTATAATATATTATATTCAATATTTCATATAATTACCTATATATAAGTAGATATTATTAATACGGTATTGCTAATTATATATTATAATTCGTGGGTTTTGTTTATTACACTCATATAGTAGTCCACACATTAACATTATATATATATAACAGTTTCTTAGGTAATTACTTACAATTCAATATAATTGTCTCAAAATTCTACAATATATTACGATTACATAATTTACTAAGTAGTAAATATCAAAGACACCTCAAGTAGCAATTCATTAATAAAACGTAATATAACATATGCATAAATAATCAGGAAATATATATATTATTATATAATATCACTTATACTATTTCAAATTCAATATAAAACAAAGTTTGGTACTCAATCAAATTGATATTTACTAGTATGGCTTTAATATAATAATTTAGAAATATATATATACTAGTATTACTATAAAATTTAAATATAATAAACTTAAATATATTATATTATCAATATTCTCAAATATAAATACATAGATGAGAAGAATCCATTCATGGCTTTATATACAAATTGGAATATATAATACTTTCAGCGTTAAGTTCTAATAAATTTTTATGGTTTATCAAGAACAAATGATGAATTTTAAATTTCCTAATAAAGACAGTTAACTTACTCAAAGTCATTATTGACATTTATATTACCTATTACTAATTTTTTATCTCAAATTTACAGTAAACTCAGTATAAGTATATAAGATACCTATAGAATGATATTAAAGCTAAATTCACTTAAATATCATCACTGACTATCAAATGATAGTTATATATTAATAATTACGTCAACGGCCTTCACTTTTAATAGTTAATTACTTAACAGTTAACATATAATAAACGTCACCTTTCTTAATACAATTTTCACGTTATATATTCTTATGCATTTATCAGCATATAGATCACACTCTCTAGACACAACTACCATAGATGTAGTTACACCTGTCTGCATTTGCTCACATTGTAGACTTATAGTAGTTTTATATTTCTTATTCTGTACCATAGGTTTCCACTAGCCTCTTACTTAGCGAGTTGTAAAACGTAGATCACCAATACCCCTGTCGATGCAAAACGCCTAGCGCACTCAAGCTTAGTCTCTGCTACATTGTCACACTAAGGATATTAAATTTGCTGTCTGACAAAACCACCCTGACTCGTAGCCAGATTCGTCAAATTTCCTACTACACTGCATCATCCATTCACTTTTCCCCAAAACATATTCTAAATATTTAAACTCAGGATACACTGTCTCACTCATTGACGCGGACTCCATCCTAGATCATAGTTTGCACAAATGACAGCACGCTCCTCAGGTATACGCTTAGAATAACGTGACCAACCCTTATCTACTTCTTAACTGTGTCAAATTACCTTCCCTTTTATTTAACACAGCCGACCGAAACACAGCGTTTCACTTACATGCCAGATGAGAAATTTACACTGCTCATGTACAACGTTGTATACGCAATTGCTCTAGGTACTCCTTAGCCACTCACCTCACAAAACCAAATTTTGGTGTAGGTCGAATAACGTTACAAGACAATTGCTATGCACTTCCATTCGCTTCTCTCGTTGTCCTTTGTAATCTTCAAACAGACTACACACTCCTATTCTAATTCACCCCTCTACTCAAAGGCACACATAATAGAATTGGATTTGCGCACACGCGAGGTAGCACATATAACACTCAGTCCAATAGGGCATCTTGTCTCAATTATGTTAATTGAATAAATTCAACTTTCAACTTTGCGCAGCAGATCGCAATCTTGGTAAATTTTTCTCGACCGCACCAGCTCCACGCTCTCATCATTCTATAAGATATTTACGCCTCACTGGATTCGTGTAATAAAATGAGAAGAGCACTGGTGGTGTTTGATCTAGATATGTTAGATAACCCACTGATAAAGTGCACAATCACACTCGAATACCCTAATGCTCTAATTTACCCTTTCTACATAATTACCATATTTTACACATGTTAATAAGTACATAATGATATAACTAAATTAAACATACGACTTATTATGTATGAGAGAGGCAGACTTGTCTAGATCTCTCACCTAAAATCCTCTGATGTGGGGAAACTGAACAACACACTCATGGAGCTTTCTCTCGTCAGACTTGCAGGACTTGACATACTTTTTGCGAGACAATTAGTCAACCTGTAGTTCCATATCATTGTCTTCGTTATTTTTGGTTGATTCTCTCGCTATCGCCATATCATATATTCACTATACCTTACTAACAATACTTTATGAATATTTTAATTTCATAACTAATAAAAGTATGACTATCTTCCTGTATTGAGAGAGAGATCTTGTATTACTAGACGAGAACTATAGATGAAGTTTATACCATCATAAACATATGGCAACTATTAATAGCTCAGGAATGCACCAATTAATGCCTATGTATTTCAATCCCAACTCACAAAACCTGAATATTAAAGGAGACATTGTGGATATGCATATGTATGGAATACATATGCCTATTAAAACATACTCCAATACTCATTTAAAGAAATTATAAGTCCCATTATTTAATTTTCCTACCTTGAAGAAGGCGTGATTTAAGATATGTAAATAGTTCTACTTCTGCAAGTAGGATATAGAAGGTTGTTGAGACGAATGTAAACTTCAATATATAGTTTTTTTTTTTAACAATATCTTTCACAATATTCACAATAATTAATGGATTCACTTTTTTATAAATCTCATCACCGTCCATTAATTCTTAATTACGTTTTTTATAACTCGCACTAATTAAAGAAGGTAACCTATATTAATTAGCCTATTCTACTCAAATATACGGAATGTAGCCTCACCTTCTAAATTATGTATGAAGCAGGAACACAAAAATAACTTAGGAATTTCTCTTTGGTAATTAGTTAATATTATAACTATATAGGTCCTTATAACTAAAATTAATCTTAAAAAGTGAGGATACAGATATCCTCTACCCTGGTACAATGCAGTAAACCTTCCCTGGCCAGTTCCGCTGAACCTAATTTATATATTGGGTATAAATATTCCCCCTCCCCCCCGCGTGAAACTTTTCTAAGACCTTTAATTACTTTAACAATAATTATTATTTACATTAACTAGCACAAAGGCCAAATATTGCTCCATCAATAACCTACAAGGGATAAATAATAAATATTAACAATACATGTAAAGCAAAGCAAAAAAAGAAAAAGAAAACGTAATCCACTTATCATGCACCGCAAAAACAAGTAGACATAAAGCTAACAGAAGATCAGTCTCACAAGCAGCCAAAATAAGATGAATGCAAAAACAGGCAAACTGAAAAATGAAAAACATTTAACAAAAAATAATCATTCATTAATTTCGTAATAATCATATTTTTATTGGTTAATAACTCATCCACTTTTTCACATACATTTATGACTAATTTGAAACAGCTGAAAAACTTTGATTACTCACTAAGAAAATTCTTTTAGAGCTCCTTTGGATTCTGAAAATAGAAATACATGAAACATACCCTCATTGGAGGGTCAGACAGGAAGGCCCCTCCCCCCAACACCGGCTCCATCATATTAAAATTAATTGGCTCTGGCTCCATCATTTTAAAATTGACTCCGACTCCAACTCTTAGTTATAATTTCATCTCCATTTACACATGATATGCATTAATTTCATAATTTTATATCAAAATTTTATGGTATCTTTAAAAAAAAAATTAGTTCTTGTTGACACCTTTATTTTGACCTCACACGTAAAATTTGCTGAAATATCTCTCTAGTAGCAGAAATGTTGTTCTGATAAAAGATACACATGTACCACTATGTTTGCGATTCCAAGAGTTCTTAAAGAGTACAGTCTAGAATTCGCCTTTGGGTAATATTGGTACATACATTCATTGTAATTATTGGAGATGTTGATATTCGCAGAAGCTGTGTGTTGCTGTTTGTCATTTCAAAAACAACATAAGCTGTTACAAAAGTTAGTCCTCCCATTAGATGTCCTTTAGATTTGATTATTGTCTTTTGGACAGATTCGCGAAAATAAGCGCTCATCACTACTTGAGTGAGAGGGCCAATAATGCTTTACTCCTGTGTAAGCATGCATCCGTCACATTATTTTTAGGAGTAAGAGATAAACGAGAATTTGCCTCTATATAGACTTTTTCAACATTGATTAGAGTCCCTGGCGAGTATTCGTCTATGACTATACAAGTGCCTTAACTAAAATGATCAATCTGTGTTGTGTTGTGTGTCCAAGATCCAGAGTTGTATGAGGTTTGAGGAGTGCTTTTATGTGACTGAATGTATGTCATTTTCTCAATCGCTTTCTAGTTGGATCGTATCCATTGTTCCTAACTCAAACAGAGGCTTTCTTCTCTTGACAAGATATCACAAGAAAGTTGCACTGATAAAACTGAAATTGAATTATCTGAATCCGACCCAGATTCCTATTTGATAGTGTTATTCATTTAAGTTCTTAGTTCCACAAAGGGCAGTTCGTGAATTTAATCTCATAATCTTCCTCACTTCTGATAAATGATATCTGAATTCTCTGAAGACCGTGCTAGAGTTGGGTCAAAAGAAGAATTGTGTCGTGAGGCAGAACGCGCGTTCTTTTTAATTTTCGACGAAATTTTTGGTTCATTTGCTTTAAAATATTCTTTTATTGGTTGATATCATTTATTAAGATACTTGGCCAATTTTATAAACTTTTATCGCAGCAAGTCCTCTGTTAATTTTTTAAAGGTAAGGATACTGTTTAATCCAACTTAGACTCTGAGGATGTCAATTGTCTCTCAGTTGACAGCTCTCGGAGAGAGATGAACTACTTCGCACGCTGTATCCGTCAGCCTTTCAATTCACCTTGATCTTTAAAATTCATTAATTTTAGGGACATAACTACTTTTTTCTTATTGCCTCTGGCTCTCTGTTTTTATGTCAAGGTACTTAGCCTCGAAGAAATGAGTGATGACAAAAGTATGAACTAACCTCCTCACCTTATGTGGAATCAACGCGTTAACGTTATCGGATCATAATGCATTCAGATCACTTGTAAGTACCATGATGCGTTATCATGATGACTACAACAATGTTACTTCTTTTCTTCTTCGCTCGCCATTGTGTTGACATCTCAAGCTAATTCAGTATGCACTCGAGTCGAGAATTCCCTGTTCTTAACCTCTTACTCCTTATTAATTTTTTTAATGTAATTATAAGTTGTTGGTTATTTTCACTAAAATGTTAAAAGATTTTGTATCTCTTCCTGCCAATGTACAAGGAATATCATCTTTATCTTTGTCCATGTATCTAATATTAATCATCTTCGAAATATCATGTAAAATACAGCATCCGATATTTCGATAATCATGATAGCATCTCTTTACTCAATTTTAAACTTACTTTTTTGGTTATACATACCCTTCGCTAGACATTCAGAGAAAGATCTTTTGTTCACTCGTTTAGACATAGAGAGAAGCGCGGTTTTCAAATCATGACATCACGAATAATGGTTTGTCTAGTTTTGAGATCTGACAGAGGGTCGATGTCTTAGGTATTGAAATTGTGAGAGAACTTTAGTATGTTGAGAAGAGATATGAAGTGTGCCATGTAGTGGCTGAAGTAATTATATATCATTGTTATTGTATTAGCATAGGGATCGTACTTTGTAAAGTAAAGGATTCATCCCCAAGTGATCACTTGTGTTGAAGTAGTTGGAATATCGGCTTTGTTCACATTCTTCAAGCATTGTTTATGTGAGATCTCCAAACGGCCGTTTCTTGTTTCTCAATGCGTTACAGTTTTCTTAGCAACTTCGCAAGAGATTCTCCCTGAATCCCAAATCCTCACTCATATTGAAAGAACAGATCTAATGGCTGACGCCACCTTCGTCTGCAAGTTCTCTGATCGTGATTCCCGATAGCGATCTGCATGAACCAGGGTCGTTACCCTGGCCATAAAGATGATTCTAGTTTCAGGGGGATTGAGGGCATATCAGAAATAGTTGATATAAATTGAGAATATGTCCTAATGACTTTCACTCTAGAGTCTAGAGTCAAGAAACTTTCAGCCATTTTTGTCAAAAAACGAAAAATCTGACGGCACTGCACAGTTGATCATTATTATTATTGACGGAGGTTTGCCAGTGTAACATAGTAGCAGTGATTATTCATGACAGGTGTGAAAAAGTCCCTACTTACTTGTACTTAGCTCAGATTTAAGAAATCAGCTACACTACTTTATATTATATAAAGTAGGCATATATGAATCATCAACATAACTTCTAAAAACGTACTCACTCCCTGGTTTATCATTTTATTGTTTACAATAAAAACGTTAAAATTATATTAAATAGTCAGATATATACTTATAATTTATGAACATTATCATATCACTCAGTATAAGAATATATATATATATATACGTAGTAATAGTTATATAATATATATATTATATAGTATCAGGGTTATTATTATATATATTTAAATATATATATATATTAATATATATATATATATATATTGAATATATTATATATTATATATATATATAATATATTATATATATATATATATTATTAATATATAATATAATTAATATATATTATATATATATTAATATTAATATAATACTATATATAATATATATATAATAGTAATAGAATATATATATATATCATAAGAAATGATACATTTTAACAGAACTAATATTAATAGTAATATTAAGTAAGATTAAGGATATAATATCCAGTACGTTTAATTTACGTGATAACCACCTAGCTATATAATTTAGCCTAGATCATTATATTATAGTATATATTATATATATATATATATATATATATATTGAAAACAAGGGGATGGGCACGCGCATATCCCGGCAACTAGCTCGGATATTCCGCCTATCCGGCCAAGTTTTTGGACTATCGCGGTATCGCGCGCGCGGGATATTTGTTATCACGGCCGGGCAAGTTAATCCGGAGTACCGTTCTATCTCAACTTAGTAAGAGTTCTACCTAGTAATGGGGGAGAATTAGAATTTCAGAAACACCTAAATTTTGAAAATAATATTCAATATTATTAAAGATGACTATGAAGCGGAAGCTCACTTTTTCAAGGGGTATATATATCTCATATCTACAACAGCTTCACCTAATTAATTTTAAACTTGGGAATGTTCCTTTACCCTATTATTAGACGTATTTATCTATACTTATCATATAAGTATTATTATATATTCATATATATATTAAAATATATTATTCATATATTATATGTATCATATATAATTAATAATAATTACTTGGGTTTCTAGACTTCAATCGATGTTGGGTAAGCCAATGTTATATTAATTTTTATTCCCTCATTTATGTTTACTGTAAGGCAGATAACATTTATCTGAAAAATTTTGGTGGCGACACGTTTCTATAAATTATTTTCACTTTTAAAAGGTTGAAGAAAATTGTATAATATAGTCATAAAAGAATTAAAAGATTTTGTGGAATTTCAAACTTTGTATATCATAAGCATTATAAGCCTTTAAATTCTTTTGTTAATTATCTATTAATAATACCTAGAAAACTTTAATAAAATGAGAGAAAGTGACAGTAAAAAAAATACACGAGTATATTAACGTCGATAGAGGAATACGTAAGCGAAAGCTAGGCAATTTTTATCAGAATTCTGTGCTAAATAACGTGGCTGGTTAGCATACGCGGCAATATTAAATTATTTTTTTGCAAGACCATTAGAAGAAAAAGTTTGTGCTCCATTCAGAAATAAGCTTTTTTGGGTGTTTTTTGGTAGTACCCTCTAATTGCTCAGGAATTGTCGAGACTTTTAAATTGTGGAATGGATATAGGCAAATTTTCTCGGCTAACTCGGAATATAACGACCGCGTACACATGAGTTTACTAGTTTATCTGCTATGATATGTTGGTGGACGTACGCTATAACTAGTGCGGTGGCGGTTCGACACCTCCTAGAGAATAGGTTCTAAGGGTTTAGCTCTTTATTTTCCCCGCCTCGTCAAGTATTGTTTTTGCGGATTTTTAACTATTTTGCTTGTGAAGCCTGAAGCTCTCTTTCAATCTTTGCCGGTTCTCCCCTTCGTCAATATTAAAATGAGATATAATTTTTATATTTTATATCTGAAGTATATTTTATAATAATATATATATATATTAATATATATATATATATATATATTATATATATATAATATATATATTATATTAATATATATTAATATATATTATATATATTAATATATTAATAATAATATATTATATAGTTATAAATATATATTATTTATATATTATATATATATTAAATATACATAGGGGTGTGATCGTCACGAGTTATATAGAATGTTTAATCATGTGGTTGTAAACACCGTATACGTAGTGATGTTATTAAAATCATGAAAATATGTGTTAATGGTATTATTAAAAGTTCGTAATAATATGTTATAATGTTACTAATTACAGGGAGAGGATATGGGATTATGTTGCGTTTGGATAAAGTCTAGGCTGGCGACAGGTGCAACATCTACGTAATTCACAATACCCGCCGCGTACAGAAAGATTTTGCGTAGAGTAGGTGGGTATTTAATTGAGTATGAGGTGAATTTTTTAAATGGCTTCTGTGTGAATAAGTCACTATAGATGATTATAACATGTGGATGGTTGTGTGGCTCCATCACGCTCTCATACAGACAGGTATTCCTGAGATAACACGGTTGTGTATTTCGTTTTCAGCGCAAGTGTATAATCCTCAATGCATAAATTACTACTAGTGAGCCAGATATACCATATGACCTAAACTGGAGTATAGACATTCATAGTGCGTTTTAAAAATAGCTACGAAACGTGTCATATTGAAATAATTTAGGTTAAATAGCAGTAGGCATATCGTCAAATATTTAATTATAAAAATATCGATACAGGCTAACAATATAAAGAATTATAGCATTATAAAATACCTAAATGCATACCCTTATTTAAGATTACATTTAGATATGGTACTATTGATAACCTATAGATATAATATACAGCCATTAGTGAATGTGTATAACACATGAAGTCAGCTTATAGCATATGGATGGTTAATGTCAATTAACCTATGAGTCAAAGCGTATAATAGTAAGTGTAGTGAATATTTTTTAATATCAGAGTGGTTTGTTTAGTCAGAGTCTCAAACATTTGGAGAATGCACGTGACCATGTATGAACGCCAGGTACAGAAAATATATGATATATATATATATAATATGGTGAAACTAAAGAAAAGTCCCGCATTAAGATTTTTTTTTAAATTATCTCCAAGAACTACGATAGTTACAAGGAAACTAATAACATATATTGAAATCAGCGTATGAAAATTTTGTATGAAAAAAAGATTTGTTTTTTTTAACTAAAAAAATCCCTAGGTAAACCGCAAAGATGCAAAGAGTCGGGGTCCTTCTCGCCTCCTGGGGGACGACGAGGGGGAACTTCGTCCCCCGTACTGTCCGCACCGTCGCTCCGAGCCGCCCTAAAAAAAATTTAAAAAAATTCATACGATGATACCAATTATTGTTATCAGCATTTAAAAAAAATACCTTTTTTTTTTTTCCTACAAATTTCATACTCTGATTTCATATATGATGAAGGAATTTTCTTGAAACATATCTTAGTTTTGAAGATAAGTATATTAACAAAAAACTTTGGTGATTTTGAAATCATTTTCCGTACAAATTTCATTCATAAGACCGCATATATGTTATTAGTTTTTCGTTTGTCCTATCTTAGTATTTTACAGATACTCATGGCGGGTACTTCTCTTTAGTTTGGCGATATAATAGTATATATTTATATTATATATTATATATATATATATATATATATGATAAATAATATTATATAATTAGAAAACATATTATATATTATATATATATATTATGATATATATTATATTATATTATAGTAGTTATATATATATATATATATATATTAATTTTTAGAGGATAAGCAGCTTCTTTAGGCTTTTTAGTTTCGCTGTAGGCGTTTACAACATGATGCAATAATACAAAGCCACTTCTTGTGATAAATGAAATCGGATATAATAGATAAAGATATATATATATAATATATATTTATATATTTCCATATACCTTACTTCATTGTTATTTTCCAGAGCATACCAATATCGATCTGAATATTAAAACAATATATAATATATATATATATATATATATATATATATGAGCGTGTGTGAGCCTGTGTGTGCGTGTGCATACATAAGAGGTTTGTCCAAAATGAAAACGAACATTTACACAGGGTGCGAAGGTGAGAACACAGAAGGCCTGCCAGCGTATCCCTGAGCTTTCGTCTGGTATTAGGTTTATCACGTCACATCAATTAGTCGTCCAGTACAAGCAGCGGAGTGAAAGTGTGCCTTGTTTTCGGCGATTTCTAGCTATGAAGGTACTTGAATATTAACTTATTTACATTAGATTCTGTGTGAAACTGGAAAAAAACTGATATCTAGCCATTTACGATGTTGCAATAAGCTTACGGAGAAGATTGCTTAAGCCGAACACAATGTTCGAATGATACAGACGTTTTAAATCCTGTAGAATATCCAGAGAAAACGATCTCCAAGCTGGAAGGCCTTCCACGTTAGTGGACGATATATATGCATGTCGAAGAAGTGCGCTCTCTGGTTAGTAAAAATTGTTTCCCAAATGTCCGTGAAGTTGAGGAAGATGTATGCATCAATAAAAGTTCATGTCACACGTTTGAGAGAAGGAGTGCGACGAAAGAGGCAAGAAATGTGTTGAAACACGACTTCGATGCTACACAATAACAACACATATTCTCACCCGTAGCTCCTTATAAATACAATTTTTTTGAAACATCAGATTTTAGTAGAGCAGCTTCTCTCTTATCCAGATCTGGAATCTCCAGACTAATTTTATTGGTTCCAATAGATGTAAATAATTCACCCAGAAAGATCGCAGATTTGAAAAGATAAAAGAGATAGAAGAAAGTCAGCTACGAGATCCACACACCAATCCACAAAATGAGTTTCAGCAGATGTTCCAGAATACGGAGAAACCTTTTTAGTAAAGTTGTCCGGTGCGGTGCGGTGCGGTGCGGTGCGGTTCCATGCGATGTGGATGCGATGCGTGGTGTGCTCAGGTACCGTGGTTTCCACACAATCTAGTGTCTTGGGTGCAGGTGCGAAAAAAAAATGGGTTTTTGCGCAATGGCAGCAGTGCTCAGTTGATATTATATATATATATTATATTATTATATATTATATCATATATATATAATACTATATATATATATATATATATATATATATAATATATATATATATATATATATATCATATAAAATCACTAAACCACCAGTTCTTTTTACAACAAATAAGATATTACGGGAAGTAAAGAAATGTCTTCCGCCGGGATTCGAACCGATGCAGTGTTGTGAACAGAATAACCCATCGTCTTAAACCATTCGGCACTCCGCGAAACCGAAAAACTTCTCTTCAAACCATTTCTTAAGTTTTTTGTTCGCGGAGTGGCCGAAATGGTTAAGATGATGGTTATTCTTCACGTTCGCACATCGGTGCGGTTCGAATCCCGCGGCGGAGACAAATTTATCTACTTTTTAATGTAATATATATAATATATATATATATTATATATATATATATATATATGTATAATATTATATATATATATATATATATATATATATATATAAATAAAAGAAAAAAAAACCACTAAATATAACGAAGAGGGAAAAAAAGAAAAAAGAGAAAAATTAGCACTTTAATCGTGAGATATTAAAAGAGAACTGGGGGGGGAAGGCGTTAGTCTTTCGACACTCGATCTCGTGTTTTCTTATATATATATGTATATATATATATATACTATATATATATATATATATATATATATATAATAATATATATATATATATTATATATATATA
>JABUQX010100061.1:35000-42845 GCA_015478945.1 Trachelipus rathkii
ACATCTCTTCGCCGAGAGCTCATAACCACGTTCTACTGCAGACTATAATCCATTCCTATAACATTAATATTTATATGTAAGGTGTCCTGAAATGAGCTTATATACGAACCATTGTATATAAAAAAATAAACAATAAAGAACATCTAACATTAATAAAAAATTTCATGAGAATATATAATTATTAATGAGATTAAATTATGAATAATCATTCAAATAAACATACAAATACATCAAAAAAATTGAAAAGATTATATTTTAAAACTGATAGTTAATGGAAATATTATTGCAGTTCTTTCATTTTCAGGAGCGTTCATAGTCTATTTTTAAAAATAAATTATTATTAATTTTATTTATTTAATTATTATTATAATACTATTAATCTATTATATTATTCTCATTATTACACTATTATTATATTCCTGTGCAATACGAATATCATATTATTTATATCGTTATCAATTATTATTATTATAAAATTCTATTAATTATTATTATTATTTTATCTATATTATTATATATTTAATTTATTATTTATTAATTATAAAATTCCATAATATTAAATAAATTCATTAATCTACTTATATATTCTTAATTTTACATTAGATTCTATAATTTTATCAAATATTTTTAATATTAAATATTCATTTACAATTAATTAATGCTTTAATAATATAAATTATGTCAGGTTCATATTAAATACATTTCTTCATTATCTATCATATTATTAATCATACTTACATAATTAAAGTATTAACATCTTAATTATCTATTTCATATCCTCATTATTATTGATTATAAAGATTCAGATGCGATTTCTGGAAAAGACACCATAACACGTCGCCTGAAATTGCAGTGTAGTATAAAGTTACCCCTATTCCGAACATGCGTACGCAACTCTTACGCAGCGTCCAGCGGAAACATGTAAAGAAACCAAACAACGAAACTTACGAATTCCCTGCCCAAACATGTACAACAACATAAATATTTTATTCGCCATATGGGCAATTATAAAGGAAATACGTGCAACTAAACTAATATAAAAAGCACTGAATAGTCTGACGGCTATATATATTTGCTCTATAATAAGTATATAATACTATTAATAATAGAATATATTCTTCAATGTCTGTAATTCTCCTTATTTCCCCATATCACTTTCTCTTTCCTAATTCTCTCCACGTTCTTCCATTAATTACTGATTATCTATTATATACTATTGATTATTACATTAATACTATTTTATTCATTACTTATTACTAATATTAACAATTGTATTAATTATTACAATATCAGCGTATATTATTCTTCTTATGATATAAACGTAAAGACTGCATTCTAAATAAAGTATTGTAGTTATTATATAATATATGTACTTTATTTATTATTATATATTATATATTTTAACTTATTATTATATTAACATAAAGATTGATTAATATTAATTATATTATTAGATTTATTTATTATTATATATTAATATTATCTATTATCAATATTATATTATTGATTTATTTCATCTATTATATATAACAATATTAAATTATGTTATTTATTACACATTATTATTATTATTTATATTATTAATTATTAAGTATTATTAATTATTTATTAAATTTAATATATATTATTATTATACTAATATTATCATTATTATTATATTATCATATATTATTAGATTTATTATTAATTATTATTATTATTATTATTAACGCAAGATGAATAATAAAATCGGAGAATATTTGTCTAACCTATCCATTAATCTATTATTCTATCATTGATCTCTAACCACCGTTGACATCTCCGCGCGGATGAGAATATCAGCGGTACAGAAATGGGGTACTATCCAAGGGATAGCAGAATGTATTCTACAATTAACTCCTGCGACCGCTGTCAAGAATCGGGAACGAGAGAAAAATGCAAAAAAAGAAAGGTATCCAGCCTCAATAGCCAAACGAAACAACAAAAAATAATCTTCAATATTTTGCAACTGCAGTTGAAAATCTCCACCCAAACTTAGGACACGAAATTCACCTTATAAAGCACAGAACTTCTTATTTCAAGTTTCAAATTAAGTCTTCTCTTCATTTATGTTCAAAAGATCTAACGGGATAATTTTGCAGACAGCTACTCATCGTACATTATTACGCTTATTATCTTGATTTTGTTCTACACTGGAGTAACTTTTATCACTCATAAAGCAGCCTGGATTCAAAATTGTGTTGCTCCTCCTCTATAGACCAATAAAAAATAATTTAATTTTAGTTTTGTTTCACAACTTGATTTTAATTTCAAGTTTCAGATTTCCAATAAAAATTTGTAAATGTTTTATGCTAGGTTCGAATAAGTTGTACCTCATTTCTAAATCCATATCTGCCTCAACATATGCAGGGCATCTTATCTTAGATAAAGAAACCTTCAAGCCTTAGTGTTGAGGGACTTGGGTGAGAATGAATCCATTGTTCTTGCGCCTTTGCGCACTGTCACTCTCTTTTTTTCTTTACCTTTTATGATATTCGGAGACTTTTATTGTCACTGAATTTAATCTGCAGCTCAGTTGACCATACCAAACATCGATTTTTCTAATAAATTATTATTCTTTCCAATCAAAAATCATTTTTCTAAATAACATTATTACCTATTCTTACTAATAGTTCAAAAGTATATATTTCCTTATTATCTATTATTATTACTTATAATTATTATATCTATTATTATTATTATATCTTTTATTTATTATTATTATATTAATATTATTATTATTATTATTATTATTATTATTATTATTCTATCTATTTATTATCTATTATTATTATTATTATATATTATATTAAATATTATTATTAATTATGATTATTATTATTATTAATCATTTTGGTTTTCTATTTATTATTATTTATTATTATTATTATTTATATTATTATTGATTATTATTATAGTTATTATAATTATTATTATTATTATTATTATTATTATTATTATATTATTAATGTTATTATATACTTATTATTATTCAATTATTGATATTCATTCTATAATTATTATTATTATATATTATATTATATCATTTCATTATTATTACTATTATATATATTATTATCTATATTAATTCTTATATCTATATTATTAATTATCTTAGTGTTATCTATCTATTATATTATATTATTATTATTCCATTATTATTATTATTATTTATTATCTGATTATTATAACTAATTTTTTTATCTTTTTGCAGTTTTGCTATCTTCCAGGTGATAGTGTAAAACCGTCGTCTTAAAACCGACTAATACTTGTTGTTGTTTACATTTAGTTTAAACTATTCCTTACAAAAATGCTAGAGTGTATTTAGGAGTTAATTATTTTTGAATCAAACTACCATACTAAAATCTATTATGATATAATTATTTATTAATTATTATATAATTATTAGTATTATTATTATTATTATTATTATTATTATTATTATTGATTGATTCATTATTATTATTATTTATTATTATTATTACTTATTATTATTATTATTAATTATGCTTTTATTATTCCAATTATTAAACATTACTGTCTTCATGATTAATATTATCAAGCATTCTTCCTTACTTACTTATTATTTATGACTTAATTATTATTTATTAAAATTTCTATATTATATTATAAAATATATTATGATTTTTTATTAAAGATTTTAGATATTTGATATATTTAAAGTATCATAAAATATTTAAATTGGAGTATAGTGGATTTTACATAATAAGCTCAAATCCCTAAACTTAATCTCTTAAATTTAAAATTAAATAATTTAAACTTGTATTATTTTTTGCCGGCTCAAAAATTACCCAACAGTCCTGTGTTCAATTAGAGCCCATTATTCAGCAAATTGATTTTACACACACAAAATCTAACCCCCTAACATGACGCGCTAATTCCTTACAACTGGTTTAACAAATAAATACGTACCCTTAAAGTACTATTCTCAACCTTAAACATGCCAAAATTTACGTACCCCTGCGCAGCTTCGCAAACGAAACATCTTATACGGGTAAAAACTAACGTCGCAAGTACGTCGCATTGAGCACGAGAAAAGCGCACATCACATAAGATATAACAGCAATGCCAAATACGACGTATGTGTGATGTGACGAGCGCGACGAACATTAATTTTTGGCCATCCCTAATCTGCAACCATCTGTGCTATCAATGTACGGTCTAATACAGATGACAAAACTACAGAACCCAATATATTCCATAGTACATACAAAAAAAAAATAACTTACTCTTATATTAAATAATACCATTGTAGTAGTATAAATAGTATATAAATATTACTACTACTACTATATGGAACTAAATAACTAATATATAATATATATTATAAGATATTATACTATATATATATATAATAATATATACACTATAAATTATAAAATATATTATATTTATACTACGATTATATATATAATTATACTATATATTATTATATATTGTAAACTATATAATATATATATAAATATTCATATATATACTATTATATACACTAAGTCATAAAATACTATATACCTAAATATCCATATACTCAGTATAATAATAAATATAATAGGTTTAAATCTATATTATTAATATTATTTAATTAGTACCTATACTCAAATATATGATGATTTGTAGGTATGTACTTGAAGGCTCCTCCGACTCTCCAAACACTATTATAAAGAAAGAAATAACAGGAAGCTGAAAGCGTGGAACAAGTAAAGACCACACATACGTCGACAACTTCTAGAGGGACAAGGAACTGACAATCCGCGACAGTGATGCGTGTAACTGTAGGCAATTGATATATCTCTGCATCCTATGAAGAAGCCGCGTGAACACACTAGTCCATGCCTTGCTACTCAGGGGGCGCTAACTTGAGAATACTTTTTGTCAGTCGCAATTATTTACGATCAA
Organism: Trachelipus rathkii; assembly: GCA_015478945.1. Classification (NCBI taxonomy): domain Eukaryota; kingdom Metazoa; phylum Arthropoda; class Malacostraca; order Isopoda; family Trachelipodidae; genus Trachelipus; species Trachelipus rathkii. The sequence goes on from JABUQX010100061.1 coordinate 39,936, forward strand.
ATCATCCGAGAGAGAGTGAGAGTGGCCATCCTGCTAACACGACTGCTTCTCGTGTACATCTAACGAGGGCGCACCTGTGATGAATGAGTGTAAGCCATACTCACAAATGCGCGATGGACTGCGGCGAGCGAGTGACATAGTGTATATATCGCTATCAAACACGACACAACATCAAAAAAATTTCCTGTACAGTTCGCCGCAGGCTCTAGTTCTAGCGTTAGTAATAGGTTAGGGTATGTTAAGTTTCAACAGCTATGCTAATATGCATATAATTATGTAATTAGGTTAAGGTTAAGTTTTGTTGAGATTCGTTAGGAAGAAACTCTAACCAATGATGACACGTCACAGACCACGATATCGTTATCATCTACACACTATCACTAATCTTCTTATCATCTATCAACTATTACACATCAGACATCTAATTAATATTTTTTTTTTTTTTATTTTATTCTTTATTGTTTTATTAGGATACACTTAGGTACGAACGGAATATCTCTCGCAACAGATCGAGACACGACCGCATTGCGCATAATCCTTAGAACGCAAGGGCACGTACTCTAGCCGGCATATCCAACATTTTATGAGAATGGTTCCACGAAGGCAGTTAATGTGTTGGACTCTAGCATCGACTCACTAACACTTACGAACATAAGATAGCTTATGGGGTTTGAAAGCGGAAGCATAACTGTGCAACAAATGATAGTACTCCTTCGCAGGAGAGTGGCAATCAGATCGGATTCCAACTTCAGGCTCTCCCAGGGGGAGTTGGATCGAAGGCTGCAGATGAAGAAATGGATCGCGCTTGTTTGGATGGGGATCTAACAGATATATAGAGGTGAAAGAGCCTGAACCCACATATACTACGTAGCCCAGGTCCAAGCTTCGATCGGAAATTAAGGAGCACAGTGTGATTGAGAACGTAACAAGCACGTACTTAATGCGATCAGCATTTGTCCAAACGATATTTGAGAGGCCAGATGACGCCTAATAAGGTCATGCCAGCAGAAAGCAAGATCGCTATTTCACACGAGAATAATAATGTGTGTGGGCGTACTGTCCTAGCAACAAAATGGTCATCTAGATGCACGACTCCTAGCAAATTTAAACTATAATTACAGAAATAGGTAGACCAATAAGTTAGAATTCGGGACTCAACCAATAATTTTCTTAATTAAGTACTGCTTGAGGTTTTCTAAGTGGCGTAGAGAAATGGATAGCACTGCGAATACTCCATTTTGACATAGCAGAAGAAAATTAAACGTCGCTGAGCACTAAAATAAGGATGTCATAATAGATATCAGAAAGAAAGCAAATTAATAACTACACTTAGAACATTGACCTGACGAACGCCTTCATCGCGAGTTAAAGTGTTGATAGAAGCAGAAACGACAGCACCGAACCCTGAATTGATCTGTCAACAGAAGAGCATTTAATAAAGAGAATTGCTGATTCTCCTGTTCCCAACGAAACGTCATTGATAAGAAGACCCACCTTGACACTCCACGCCTCGCTCGTAGTTCATTAACGAGAGTCTTATCTATCTATATCAACGCGTATAATAAAAAATGACACTACTCTCCTAGGCCATAGATCAATAATTCCATGCACAGCGTTGAACTAAGCCTCTCTCGTCTAAAGTGCATGATTATCCTAGTTCGCCTCAACAAACGGACCGTGGCGATAGCGGCTTTTCAGATGGGATGCCAAACTGGCAAACCTTTGACAACAAGCCTAGCGACTCTCCAGACAGGCGAGAAAAGGTGGGCTAAAACCCAATTTCTCCACTAATATTGCAAGTATGACAAGCCCAGCGAGTTATCTTTGGTTGTACTGCTAACTTTCCTGCATTCTTTTCCCAGCGTTTGGGGATAGCGATTACAACACAAGCTGCTTGCTCCAAGTAGATGGACAAGTCAGGAAATTCGATTCCAGATTCTCCATATGACAGTCCAGCGACGAACTTTGTGGCAGAATAATGTGAATATGACGGCGATCATTATGAGAATGACAACTAATAAGTCCTAGGACCAAGCGCACCGAGTCTTTGCTCACGTTCCGCACAAGTACACAGATTGATTACTCTCAAGTGATAAGATAAAATCTTGTAACTAGATATGATACTTTCCCCCTTTCTCCCTGTGTGAAAAAAGCGTCTGGCGACAATTAACAAAAAGTGATAATCGTCAATTTTCGGGTCATAGCCGGGGAAAGCTCGAATAGGCTAACAAAACTAGTTAGACCCAATAACATCTACAAAACTGCATAAAAGAGCACGAGAATCGTATCGGTTATATCACGGCCCCAGTAACGAAGACGTGTGGTCCAACGAGTTGTTGGAGCGGCGAGATTATATTCGCTTGCAACCTTCCCACACTAAACATAAAGCCGCAGTAGTACTGATTCTGGATCCAGTCGAAGCTATCCAAGTTCCAAAATGTAATTCGGCTGTATTACGTGTTTGGCGATTAATTCGACACTCGCCAAAGCACATTGCCTCTAAAAATAATATGCTAAGGTAGTGCGAGCATCTTTTCTGCTATGCCAGAATAAGTTTTTCTTCTCCCGCATTAGCTTGGTGCACATCCTCTTGGGCACATCAAGGGGTAAAGCGACCAAAAAGTCACCTGCGGAAGCATTGCGGAATGCAAGTTCCGCTGCACTGTGCTTTCATGCGTGAAAACTCCTTTAAGTGCTCATTGCCGGTTAATGGTCCATTGCCGTATCAAATAGTCAAAGCCGGGATCCAGGTACAAGCGACCTAAATATGGAGCATGGGAGCAAAAGGAAATATCAATACAGCGTAAGAGAGTGTGTAATCTAAAACGTTCCATATGTAGGAACGTTCCTGTGTGAGGCATCCCAGGACAAAAGAAACATGTAGAAGAAAATCCGAAACACAGGATCTCA
>JABUQX010100062.1:0-21459 GCA_015478945.1 Trachelipus rathkii
AAAGAGAGATTTAAACTTTCCTTTCGCAACAACCCAAGATCAGGCTCTTTCTCATCATATAAATGTAGTCAGAGTAGGAGCCGAGCGCCGAGCCCGGAGCCCGTAGCTGGAGCCGAGACGGAGCCCGAGACGGAGACGGAGCCGGAGATAGAGCCCGAAAAACAAATTTTTTTAAAGAACATTTTTTTGGTTATATCATTGTCTGCAAAGATGGAGCTGAACAAATTTGAGAAGGAGCCGAAGCCAGAAGCCCGAAGCCGGAGCCAGAAGTCAGAAGTCAGAGCGGACCGGAGCGCGGAAGCCGGAGCCGGAGCCGGAGCGGAGCTGGAGCAGGAACCAAATTATAGCATTTTTTTAAAGAAGCTTTTTGCCAGTAAAAATACTTGCTGCAAAGCCGGAGCTGAACCTTTTTCTAAATGAAACGGGTCCCCGGAGTTGGGCAGCGGAGCCGGAGTCGGAGCCGGAGCCCGGAGCCGGAGGCCGGAGCCGGAGCGGAGCCCGGAGGCCGGAGCTCAAAAACAAAGTTTTTATTATTTTGCGAGTGAAAATACTTTTCAAAGTGGTAGCTTGAACAATTTTGATAGGAAGCTGAAGCCGGAGCCGGAGCCAGAGCCGGACCGGAGACGGGAGCCGGAGCTGGACCGGGAGCCGGAGTATAATTTAAAAAAAAAATGTTTTTGCAGGTAAAAATACTTCTGCAAAGTCAGAGCTGAACTATTCTGAAATGGAAACGGTCGGAGCCGGAGCAGGAGCCGGATCTGAAGAGCAATTTTTTTCAAGAATTTTTTTGCCGATGAAGTATTGTACAAAGTTTGGAGTGAACCAATTCGAAAAAGACAGCCAAAGTCGAGCCGGAGCCGGAGCGGAGCCGGAGCCGGAGTAAAAGTATAAATTATTTTAAAAATATTGTTTTTGCAGATAAAAATATTTCTGCAAAGAAATATGAAACGAAGTCGGAGATAAAGCCGGAGCCGTAGCCGAAGCCGGAGCCGGAGCCTGAGCCGGAGTCGGAGCCGGATGCGGATCTGAGGAACAAATTTTTTTCAAGAAATTTTTTTGTAGATGAAAGTAATTCAACAAAGTTGGAGATGAACAATTTTGAAAAGTTGCCGGAGCCAGAGCCAGAGCCAGAGCCGGAGCCAGAGCCGAGCCATTTTAAAATGCAGAGCCGGAGCCGGATAAGAGCCTTAGGTAAAGTATAATTTTTTTTTAAAGAAATTGTTTTTGCAGGTTAAAATACTTCTGCAAAGTCGGAGCTGAACTATTCTGAAATGGAAACGAAGTCGGAGCTGGAGCCGGAGCTGGAGCCGGAGCCGGAGCCGGAGCCTGGAGCCGAGCCGAAGCCGAGCCGGAGCTGAAGAACATTTCTTTTGCAGTTGAAAGTAATTCTTTAAAGTTGGAGCTTGTAATTTTGAAAGGGACACGCTGGAGCGGAACTGGAGAATCGAAGCCGGAATCCCCCCCGGGTGTCGGAGCCAATAGCGAAGTTGAGCGGAGCGGAGGCCGGAGCCGGAGCCGGAGCGGGAGCCGGACCCGGAGCCCGGGGAGTAGTAAATTTTTTATCATACTTATTTGTAAGTAAAATGTTTCGCAAAGTCCGGAGCCTAAACTATTTTTTGAAATTAGATACGGGTTGGTTCGCGGTGCGGTGCGGTGCGGTGCGGTGCGGTGCGGTGTGAATAAAAACTTTTACTGCGGTTTGGTGCTCTTATTTAGGTGAGGTGAGGTGCGTAATATCTTTTACTTTCTGGAAAAAAAAGAAAAAAATCATTCAAAATCTTTATAGGCGTTTTTCTCAAAATTCATTTTTTTTCCATATCAGCTGACAAAAAAATTCGCTAAAAAAAAAAAAAGAAGTCTATTGTGTTGAAAATTTTACAGGCCATATTAATATATATATATATATATATATATATTATATATATATATATATATATATATATATATATATTATATATAATATATATATATATTATATATATATTAATATATTATATATATATATATATATATGATATATATATATATATATTAATATATATATATATTACATATATATATATATTTAATATATATTATATATATATATATAAATATATTAGTATATAGTATATAATATATATATTATTATACTATATATATATTATAATAAAAATAATATTTAAATATATATAAATTTCTATTTTATATAATATATATATATATATATATATATATATATTATATATATATATATATATATATATAGGCGAATGATTTTCACGAGCTTTATTCAGATTGAAAAACGTGGGTTGGTGTCAGACAAGTTTGAAGTGATGACCTTGAAATTATTTTTTGAAATTTTGAAATTGAAATTGAATATTTTTGATTTAAATTATTTTTTTATTTGAATTTCAAAGGCAAATGATTTTATATTTTTTTGACCACACTTTATTCTGAACCTTTCGTGAAATTTGAATTCTATCTAACAAATAAGTATTTATATGTTTAAAGTTGAAACAGTAAAAAAATTCAGAAGAAACCTGCTTCCCCCCCCCCACCAAAAAACTTCAAACCAGGAAGTCTATTGAAACGAAAAAACTGAAATACATAGAGTAATAGTTCCTTTTTAAATTAAAAGTACTCATTTTACGATTGATAGAAACCGTAATTTCGAGTACAGGGGTCCCCTTAATGTAAGTTTTTTGAGCCATTGTAAAACTTTCATACTAATCTGCAAACTGTTTCAGCTCTATCAATAACTGATTTCTTTCAACTTTACAAAGTGCTAGAAATGTTACAAAGAACTTCCGTAGGAAAAACTATCAAGCATTACGATTTCATTAATTTCTTTTGAGTTAACCGGAACAATCTCTAAAATTTCTTTTGTTTGGACTAATCTTTCTTGATACTTCTCAATTGCTTCCTCTAGCATACTTAAACGCCTCAATTTATAGTTTGAGCAGTTAAGATTCAAGGAGCTTCATCTATTGATTTTTCACCAGGCATTACCTTTTTCTTTGAGGTTCTTTTTTCCTTGAAATCTAATTATACTTCTACATCAATATTGTTATCTTCTATTTTGCTATTAACCGTACTTGCACGATATTTTGTTTTTGAATGAAGAGCCGCTGAAAGTGATTTAATCCATCTTTTATCTCCTACTTGTTGAAGCAGCTTCTCTACCAGTTACAGGCTGTAGAATAGTCAATGGTTTTACTTTGTAACTATTTTGAAATGGGAGATATAACAAGAAATAATCTAAGAAAACAAAAGACATAAATCGGTTTTCAAATTTGGACCATTGACTGATTAAATTTCTTGCCACGAATTTAGATTTGGATTTGATATTTCTTTTAAAACTGTAATAAAATTGAATAGTTTCTCTGCGTTTACACTTTTCTCAATTCTTAGAAATCCCCCATCGATAATAATTAAAAAAAGAGCTTTATGTTTGCTCCACCAACTTGTGGCTCCTATTTTTTGCAACCTGTGCATTTTTTCATGTGCAATATGTTTTCTTTTTGTTTCCCTCTCCCATACGGCCATTCTTTTATAAGACGAGCTTAGAAAACCAGCTGATTCTTCCACCAATCCAATTAAGTTTTCTGCTTGGAACAACGTTACTGTTGAATCAGCTCCTACCAAGTTCAGCATGTGTCCAATACATACAATAAGTGTAAATAAGATCTTCATTTTCCTTTTTGAACTGAGCTTGTAGACCGTTAAATCAATCTTTCATATTGTTAGCTCCGTCAAATGAATAAGCAATAATATTTGATGGTGCAATGCCACACTTGGCTAATTCTGATTTTATAAGCTAGTACAAAGCCATCCAGATGAATCATTGACTACTGTTATTTTTAAAAGTCTTTCATATATCTTTCCTTGAAAGACATAGCGGACGCAAATCACCAACTGGTCCATAACAGCTACATCTTGAGTACTATCTACCATCACGCTGAATATTATGCTATCATGAAGGTCTTTCAAAATGATATCACGGAACATCGAACCACTTACTTTAAGTAGCATGTTGATAAAGGTTTTGACAAAATGTCAACAAAGCCCTCTCTTCCTTTTTCCTTTTTAGTTTTTTTTTTTTTTTTCTTTTTTTTTTTTTTTTTTTTTTTTTTTTTTTTTTTTTTTTTTTTTTTTTTTTTTTTTTTTTTTAACTTTCCAGTGGCTTTTCTTTTGTTCATTATTTTCAGTCTGTGCTTTTTGCTGTCTTCAATACACTTTCTCACATGATTTTGTAAAATCACATCATAATTTACACCCAACATGACCAGTTTGAGAAAATAACCATGATTATCTGTAGAGTCAAGCGTATAATGCCCTTCTGCTTTATACCCTCTGTACGTTATGCTTTGTTTTCCACTAAACAAAACTGTAACAATAAAACGTTGAACAACCAAACTTCTGGTGTGAACTTTTCTTTCTTGCTTTTTGTCTTTGAAAAGCTGCCTTCGTTGCGAGTTGATGATAACGAGTCTTCGTGAATTTCAACAGATGTATAAATATGGCTTTAGCGAAAAAAGTCATGTACGGTATAAATGTAAAATCTCTATTATATTTACCTCTAAAAGCCATACAGCTGCAGCATTACACTCTGTTGAGCCGAATTCGAATATGATAACCATTTCTGTGAATTTTATCAAAATTCGGTAAATGTCGGTAATAAAGTTTTGAAGGGTCAAATGGCAATTTAGCTCCTTTTCCTTCACTAACTTGAATAGGTGCATCTTCATAAAAATTCCAATTGGGTCATTTTCGTTGGGGAATATGAAACATCCAATCTGTTGCGTAGCAGCATTCTGAGCAGCATCAGGCGTCACATGGTGGTTTTCTTCATCATCATTTTCTTTGTCAGAACTGGTATTAGTTCTTAATGAATCACTGCCGAGAGAAGCCGACGTTACTGATGGACGATCTAAAAGTAGCTGATTGCAAGCAGGCCTAGTTTCTTCCCTCTCATATCTATAAGACGAAGTGCCAGGAATAGACTCAATTGAAGGAGGTGAAATTCGATCTTTAGTTTCTGAAAATAAATGTAATCACTGAAGCTGCGATTGTTCGATATGTTGTAACAAATTCTTAAAAGTAATACAGTAAAATGGACGGCAGGCATACGAAAGCGAAGCGTTGTCGACCACAGTGCACATGACTTGGACATATATATATATATATATATATATATTATATATATATTATATATATATACTATATATATATGATATATATATATATATAATATATATATATTATATTATATATATTATATTATATATATATATATATATATTATATATATATAATATACTGTATATTATATATATATAATATATATATATATATATATATATATATATATATATATATAATATATATATATTATATATATTTATATATTATATATATATATATATATATATTTATAGGGTGGTATATAAGATATAGGGTATATATAATTTTATGTGATATATAGCGTACAATTTTGGCTATATAGTATATATTATACTGATTTATAGTCTATATAAATATATATAATTATATTATATACTATATATTTATATATATATATATATATATATTTATATTATATATATATATATATATATATATATATATATATATATATATATATTATATTGTACGCTGCGATTGTAGATAATAATTGTAACAAAATTTTTAAAGTTAATACAGTAACATGGACGCAGGTCATACGAAAAGCGAGCGTTGACTGAGAGTAGGGTGATTTTGGACTTTATATATTATAATATATATATATATTTATTATATGATATATATATATATATATAATATATATATATATATATAGTATATATTAATATATATATATATATATATATATATATATTAGGTTCTGACTAGCCATTTCGGAAAATTTTAAATTGAAGAATGAATTTATATATAATAATAATAATAATAATAATAATAATAATAATAACAATAATAATAATAATAATAATAATAATAATAATAATAATAATAATAATAATAATAATAATAATAATAATAATAATAATAATAATAATAATAATAATAATAATAATAATAATAATAATAATGTGGAAAAGTAACACATATACGTGTATGAGCTAATAAACTAATTCGACTTACCTGTATTTAATGAATCATTGATGTCCCTCAAAGGCTGACTTTGAGACTGAGAAGTGGAACTAGTTAACCAAGTATTAAAACGTTTGGAAATTTTTTCAGAGTCTAAAGATTTTTTCTTTTCTTTTCTTTTCTTTTATATATGTTGGTACACACATTTCATGTTGATACAACTGTTACACTGCACTAACTAGTAACTACAACCCTAATACGAGACTGAACGAGTGAGCGTCGCGAAAAAGAAGTTAGTTAAGCTACCATAACCAAAAACCAACTGGCAACTGCTTAAAATTGATTGTAATAGCGTAAGATTATTGGGAAATAAATAAACAAATTACTCTGATGTAACTAATTATAAAGTAGTATATCCATTTTTGTGGGACTTTTCCGGGGCCCCATTGGGCCGTGGACCCTTGGCAATCGCCGACCAGCCGACCTTGAAAGTCCGGGCCTGAATTAAACACTGTTACATCTCATGTAAAAAATTCAATTATCATAGTTTAATCCAAATATTTTGACTCAATTGGGTCAAAAAAAATACGTAAAATATACAAAACATGTTGATCCTCTTCAGTAGGTTATTATCATATATCCCTTAGTCAAATTAAATATTGTTGCCCCTCAGGTAAAAAGTTAAAAGGGTTGACTCAATTTTCAGGACCTACTTCGAGTCGTACGTACACGTAGGAAATACAGATATGTTGGATCTCTTAAAAAGGTCACTGTCTTACATCATATATAAAATTTAAAAACTGTTGCCCCTCAGGTAAAATGTAATAGGAGTCCCAATGTTGATGTTACATTCAAACTTTCTTATTTTCATTCGAATGTTTTGACCAATATTTCAGTTGGTACTCTTCAGTAGGTCCCTGTATTACATAATGTTTTCAAATTAAAAACTACCTTACTTGTTTAAAGTTCAATTATCATATTTTAATACAAATATTTTGACTCATTTGGGTCCTACCAAAAAAGGTAAGATATAGAGACTTGTTGATCCTCTTCAGTAGGTTACTATCTTACATCCCTTGGTAAAGTTAATGATTGTTGCCATTCAGCTAAAAAGTTAAAAGGGTTGACTCAATTTCATTGATCTACATCGTGTCGTACGTAAAGGTTGAATATACTGGTATGTTTGAACTCTTCAAAAAGTCACTGTCTTTCATCACGTATTAAAATGAAAAACTGTTGCCCCTCATGTAAAAAGTTATAAGAGTCACAATGTTGATGCTATATTCCAATTTCCATATTTTCATTCAATTGTTTTGACCCATATTTCAGTTGGTATTTTTCAATTATTATATTTTAATTCAAATATTTTGACTCATTTGGATACTACAAAAATACGTAAACTATGCAGACATGTTGATCCTCTTTAGTAGGTTAATATCGTACATCCCTTTTTCAAATTAAAGATTGTTGCCCCTCAGGTAAAAAGTTAAAAGGATTGACTCAATTTTCAGGACCTACTTCGTAGGTAATACTTCGTAGGTAGGTAAAACGTAGGAAATACATATATGTTGGATCTCTTCAATAGGTTACTGTCTTACATCCTATATTTAATTTAAAAACTTTTGACTCTCAGGTAAAATGTTATAAGAGTCACAATTTTGATGATATATTCCAATTTTCATATTTTCATACAAATGTTTTGACCCATATTTCAGTTGGTACTCTTCAGTACGTCACTTTCTTACATCATGTTGTCAAATTAATGACTGTTACCTTTCATTTAAAAAGTTAAATTATCATATTTTAATCCAAATATTTTGACTCATTTGGGTCCTACAAAAATACGTAAGATATACAGACATAAAGATCCTCTTCAGTAGGTTACTATCTTACATCCCTTGGTAAACTTAATGATTGTTGCCATTCAGCTAAAAAGTTAAAAGGGATGACACAATTTTAATGATCTACATAGAGTCATACGTAAGCGTAGGATATACAGGTATGTTGGATCTCTTCAATAGGTCACTGTCTTACATTCTGTATTTAATTGAAAAACTGTTGCTCCTCAAAAAAAAAGTTATGTGTCACAATGTTTATGCTGTAATCCAATTTCCATATTTTCATTCAATTGTTTTGTCCCATATTTCAATTGGTATTTTTCAGTAGGTCACTGTCTTATATCATGTTGTCAAATTGAAGACTGTAACCTCTCATGTAAAAAGTTCAATTATCATATTTTAATTCAAATATTTTGACTCATTTGGGTCTTACAAAAATACGTAAAATATACAGATATGTTGATTCTCTTACATCCCTTGGTCAAATTAAAGATTGTTGCCCCTCAGGTAAAAAGTTAAAAGGGTTGACCCAATTTTCAGGACCTACTTTGAGTCGTACGTAAACGTAGGAAATACAGATATGTCGGATCTCTTCAATAGGTCACTGTCTTACATATTAAATTTAATTAAAAAACTGTTGCCCCTCAGGTAAAAAGTTATAAGAGTCACAATGTTGATGCTATATTCCAATTTTCATATTTTCATACAAATGTTTTGACCCATATTTCAGTTGCTACTCTTCAGTACGTCACTGTCTTAAATCATGTTATCAAATTAAAGACTGTTACCTCTCATTTAAAAAGTTCAATTATCATATTTTAATCCAAATATTTTGACTCATTTAGGTCCTCCAAAAATACGTAAGATATACAGACATGTTGATCCTCTTCAGAAGGTTAATATCTTACATCCCTTGGTCAAATTAAAGATTGTTGCCCTCAAATAAAAAGTTAAAAGGGGGTACTCAATTTTCTGGACCTGCTTCGAGTCGTACGTAAACGTAGGAAATACAGATATGTTGAATCTCTTAAAAAGGTCACTGTCTTACATCCTATATTTAATTTAAAACCAGTTGCCCCACAGGTAAAAAGTTATAAGAGTCACAATGTTGATGCTATATTCCAATTTTCATATTTTCATTCAAATGTTTGACCCATATTTCAGTTGGAACTCTTCTTACATAATGTTTTGAATTAAAGACTGTTACCTCTCATGTAAAAAGTTAAATTATCATATTTTAATCCAAACATTTTGACTCATTTGGGTCCTATAAGAATACGTAAGATATACAGACATAAAGAACCTCTTCAATAGGTTAATAACTTACATCTCTTGGTCTAATTAAAGGTAAAAAGTTAAAAATTTTGCCTCAATTTTCAGTATACCTACTTCGAGTCTCCTAGGAGCCCAAATTATTATCTGAAACCGATCTAACATGAATACATATTAAAAGAAATTTAGATTTCTTTGCTATTACACATATAACAATATAAATAAGCTTGACAACGCTTTATCATTACATTAAATTGTGAATATTTCACGGTTGTGCAAAGGAGATACCTCAAAGACATGCCTAAATTACCTAGTTCCCCAAATTATTACCTGAAACCGATCTAACATGAATACATATTTCAGCAAATTTAGATTTCGTTGCTATTACACATATAACAATATAAATAAGCTTGACTACACTATATCACTACACCAAATTGTAAATTTTTTACGGTTGTGCAAAGGATATACATCAATCAAATGCCTAAATTACCTAGGAGCCCAATATTATTATCTGAAACTGATCTACCATGAATCTATTAATAAACAAATTTAGATTTCCCTTGCTATTACATATATAACAATATAAAAAGCTTGACCCCTTTTTCACTACATCAAATTGTAATTTTTTTACGGATGTACAAAGGAGATGAATCAAACACCTGCCTATACTAACTAGGAACCCAAATTATTATCTGAAACCGATCTAACATAAATACATATTATCAGAAATTTAGATTTCTTTGCTCTTACACATATAACAATAAAAAAAGCTTGACTGCACTTTATTACTACATCAAATTGTATATTTTTTAATGGTGTGCAAAGGAGATTCCTCAAACACCTGCCTTAATTAACTAGGAGCCCAAATTATTATCTGAAACCGATCTAACACGAAAAAATATTATAAGGAATTTTAGATTTTTTGCCTATTCACATATAAAATATAAATAAGGTTGACAACGCTTTATTTCTACATCAAATTGTAAATTTTTACGGATGTGCAAAGGAGATACTTAAACACCTATATGAATTGCCTAGGAGCACATATTATTATCTGAAACCGATCTAACTTGAAAACATTTTACAACAAATTTAGATTTCATTGTTATTACAAACACAACAATATAAATAAGCTTGAATACGCTTTTAATTTAATTCTATTACACATAAAACAATATAAATAAGCTTTATTAAGCTTTATCACTATAACAAATTGTAAATTTTGTACGGTTGTGCAAGGAGATACTCAAAAACCTGCCTTAATTAAATAGGAGCAAAAACTATTATCTGAACCGATCTAACATAATACATATTATAACAAATTTAGATTTCTTTGCTATTACACATATAACAATATAAATAAGCTTGACTACGTTTTATCACTAAATCAAACTGTAAATATTTTACGGTTGTGCAAAGGAGATACCTCAAACATTTGCCTAAGTTACCTAGGAGCCCAAACTATTATCAGAAGCCGATCTAACATGAATACATATTATAAGAAATTTAGATTTCTTTGCTAATAAACATAAAACAATATAAATAAGCCTGACCAGGCTTTATTACAACATCAAATTATAAATTTTAACGGTTGTGCAAAGGAGATATCTAACAGACATGCTTAAATTACCTAGTAGCCCAAATTATCATCTGAAACCGATCTAACACGAATACATATTTCAACAAATTTAGATTTCTTTGCTATTACACATATAACAATAAAAATAAGCTTGACTCCGCTTTATCACTACATCAAATGGTAAATTATTTACGGTTGTGCAAAGCAGATACCTCAAATATATGCCAAAATTAGCTAGGAGCCCAAATTATTATCTGAAACTGATCTAACATGAATACATATTATAAGAAATTAAGATTTCTTTGCTATTACACATATAACAATATAAATAAGCTTGACTACGCTTTATCAATACTTCAAATTGTAAATATTTTACGGTTGTTTAAAGGAGATACCTCAAAAACCTGCCTAAGTTACCTAAGAGCCCAAATTATTATTATAAAACCGATCTAACATGAATACATATTATAACAAATTTAGATTTCTTTGCTATTACACATATAACAATATAAATAGGCTTGACAACGCTTTCCACTTTATCAGATTGTAATTTTTTTACTGTTGTGCAAAGCAGAAACCTCAAACACCTGCCTAAATTACCTAGGAACAAAAATTATTATTTGAAACCAATCTAACAAGAATACATATTATAAGAAATTTAGATTTATTTGCTATTACACATATAACAATATAAATAAGCTTGACTACGCTTTATTACTACATCAAATTGTAATTTTTTTACGGATGTACAAAGGAGATAAATCAAACGCCTGCCTATATTAACAAGGAGCCCAAGTTATTAACTAAAACAGATCTCACATGAATACATCTTATTAGAAATTTAGATTTCTTTGCTCTTACACATATAACAATAAAAAAAGTTTGACTACGCTTTATTACTACATCAAATTGTAAATTTTTTAAGAGTTTGCAAAGGAGATTTCTCAAAAACCTGCCTTAATTAACTAGGAGCCCAAATTGTTATCTGAAACTGATCTAACACGAATAAATATTATAAGGAATTTAGATTTCTTTGCTATTACACATATAACAATTTAAATAAGGTTGACTACGCTTTATTACTACATCAAATTGTAAATTTTTTAGAGATGTGCAAAGGGGATACTTCAAACTCCTATATAAATTACCCAGGAGCCCATATTATTATCTGAAACCGATCTAACATGAATACATATAAAAAATTTAGATTTCCTTGCTATTTCACATATAACAATACACATAAGCATGACTACGCTTCATTACTACATCATATTGTTAATTTTTGACAGTTGTGCAAAGGAGATACCTCAAACATTTGACAAAATTACCTAGAAGCCCAAATTGTTATCTGAAAGCGATATAACATTATTACATTTTATAACAAATTTAGATTTTAATTCTATTACACATAAAACAATATAAATAAGCTTTATTAAGCTTTATCACTATAACAAATTGTAAATTTTGTACGGTTGTGCAAAGGAGATACCTCAAAACCTGCCTAAATTAAATAGGAGCAAAAATTATTATCTGAAACCGATCTAACATGAATACATATTACAACAAATTTAGATTTCTTTGCTATTACACATATAACAATATAAATAAGCTTGACTACGTTTTATCACTAAATCAAACTGTAAATATTTTACGGTTGTGCAAAGGAGATACCTCAAACACCTGCCTAAGTTACCTAGGAGCCCAAAATATTATCGTAAGCCGATATAACATGAATACATATTATAAGAAATTTAGATTTCTTTGCTTATAAACATAAAACAATATAAATGAGCTTTGCCACGCTTTATTACAACATCAAATTGTAAATTTTTACGGTTGTGCAAAGGAGATATCTAACAGACCTGCCTAAATTACCTAGTAGCCCAAATTATCATCTGAAACCGATCCAACATGAATACATATTTCAACAAATTTAGATTTCTTTGCTATTACACATATAACAATAAAAATAAGCTTGACTCCGCTTTATCACTACGCCAAATTGTAAATTATTTACAGTTGTGTAAAGCAGATACTTCAACTACATGCCAAACTTAGCTAGGAGCCCAAAATTATTATCTGAAACTGATCTAACATGAATAATATTATTACAACAAATTTAGATTTCTTTGTTATTACAAATACAACAATATAAATAAGCTGAAATTCGCTTTTTAACCTTATCAGATTGTAAATCTTTTACATTTGTGCAAAGTAGATACCTCAAACACCTGCCTAAATTACCTAGGAACAAAAATTATTATTTGAAACCAATATAACATGAATACATATTATAAGGAATTTAGATTTCTTTGCTATTCCACATATAGAAATATAAATAAGGTTGACTACGCTTTATTACTACATAATATTAAAAATATTTTATGGATGTGAAAAGGAGATACTTCAAACAAATATATAAATTACCTAGGAGCCCTTATTATTATCTGAAACCGATCTAACATGAAAACATATTACAACAAATTTAGATTTCTTTGTTATTACAAATACAACAATATAAACAAGCTTGAATTCGCTTCTTAACCCTATCAGATTGTAAATCTTTTACGTTTGTGCAAAGTAGATACCTCAAACACCTGCCTAAATTACCAAGGAGCCAAAATTATTATCTAAAACCGATCTAACATGGAAACATATTATAAGAAATTTTGATTTCTTTGCTATTAAACATATAACAATATAAATAAGGTTGACTACGCTTTATTACTACATCAAATTGTAAATTTTATACGGATGTGCAAAGGATATACCTCAGACACCTGCCTAAATTTCCTATGAGCCTAAACTATTATCTAAAACCGATCTAACATGAATACATATAAGAAATTTAGATTTCCTTTCTATTACATATATAACTATATAAATAAGCATGATTACGCTCCATTACTACATCATATTGTAAATTTTTGACAGTTGTTCAAAGGAGATACCTCAAACATCTGCTTAAATTACCTAGAAGCCCAAATTGTTATCTGAAACCGATATAACATTAATACATTTTAAAACAAATTTAGATTTTAATTCTATTACACATAAAATAATATAAATAAGCTTTTTTAGCTTAATCACTATAACAAATTATAAATTTTGTACGGTTGTTCAAAGGAGATACCTCAAAACCTGCCTAAATTACCTTGGAGCAAAAATTATTATCTGAAACCGATATATCATGGATACATTTTATAAGAAATTAATATTTCTTTGCTATTGCACATATATCAATATAAATTAGCTTGACTATGCTTTATTACTACATCAAATTGTAAATTTGTATGGTTGTGAAAAGGTGATACCTTAAACTCCTGCCTAAATAACCTTGAAGCCCAAATTGTTATCTGAAACCGATCTAGCATGAATATATATTTTAAAAAATTTATATTTCTTTGCTATTACAAATATAACAATATAAATAAGCTTGAATTATTATTATCTGAAACCGATATAACATAAATACATTCTATAACAAATTTAGATGTCTTTGCTATTACACATAAAACAATATAAATAAGTTTGATTACGCTTCATCACTACATCCAATTGTAAAGTTTGTACTGTTGTGCAAAGGAGATACCTTAAAACCTGCCTAAATTACCTAGGAGCAAAAATTATTATCTGAAACCGATCTATCATGAATACATTTTATTAGAAATTAATATTTCTTTGTTATTGCAAATATAACAACATAAGTATGCTTGACTACGCTTTATTGCAACATCAATTTGTAAATTGTTTTCGGTTGTGCAAAGGAGATCCCTCAAACACCAGCTTAAATTACCTAGGATCATAAATTTTTATATGAAACCGATCTAACATTAATACATATAACAAATTTAGATTTCTTTGCTATTACACATATAAAAATATAAACAAGCTTTACAAAGCTTTATCTCTATATTAAATTGAAAATTTTTAACAGTTTTGCAAAGGAGACACTTCAGACACCTGCCTAAATTACCTAGAAGCCCAATTTATTATCTGAAACCGATCTAACATTAATACATATTGCAACAAATTTAGATTTCTTTGCTATTACACATATAAAAATATAAATAAGCTTGACTCAGCTTTATTTCTACATCAAATTTAAATTTTGTACAATTATGCAAAGGAAATACCTCAAACACCTGCCTAAGTTAAATAGGAGCCAAATATTTTATCTAAAACCGATCTAACATGAATACATATTAAACAAATTTAGATTTCTTTGCCATTACACATATAACAATATAAATAAGCTTGACTACGCTTTATTACTACATCAAATTGTAATTTTTTTACGATTGTGCAAAGGAGATATAACAAACACCTGCCAACACTACCTAGAAGCCCAAATTATTATCTGAAACCGATCTAACATGAATACATATTAAAACAAATTTAGATTTCTTTGCTATTACAAATATAACAATATAAATAACTTTGACTACGCTTTATTACCACATCAAATTGCAAATTTTTTACGGATGTGCCAAGGAGATACCGCAACCACATGACTAAATTATCTAGGAGCCCAAATTATTATCTGAAACCGATCTAACATGAATACATATTACAACAAATTTAGATTTCTTTGCTATTAAAAATACAACAATATAAATAGGCTTGGCTTCGCTTTATTACTACATAGTATTGTAAATTTTTTACGGTTGTTCAAAGGAGATACCTAAGTTACCTGACTAAATTACCTAGGAGCCCAAATTACTTTCTGAAACCGATCTAAAATAGATACAAATTACAACAAAATTAGATTTCTTTGCTATTACACTTATAACAATATAAATAAGCTTGACTACGCTTTATTACAACATCAAATTGTAAATTTTTTACGGATGTGCAAAGGAGATATTTTAATCACATGCTTGAATTACCTAGGAGACCAAACTTTTATCTGAAACTGATCTAACATAAATACATATTATAACAAATTTAGATTTATTTGCTATTACATATATAATATTATAAGTGGGCTTGACTCCGCTGTATCATTACATCAAATTTAAATTTTTTACAGTTTTGAAAATGAGATACCATAAACACCTGATTAAATTACCTAGGAGCCCAAATTATTATCTGAAACTGATCTAACATGAAAACATATTACAACAAATTTAGATTTCTTTGCTATTACACATATAACAATAAAAATTAGCTTGACTACGCTTTATTACAACATGAAATTGTAAATTATTTTTCGGATGTGAAAAGGAGATACCTCAAACACCTGCCTAAATTCTTTAGGAGCCTAAATTATTATCTTAAATCGATCTAACATGAAAACAAATAATAATAAATTTAGATTTCTTTGCTATTACCCATATAACAATATAAGTAAATTTGACTAAATCTTTAAAACTACATCAAATTGTTAACTTTTTAAGGTTGTGCAAAAGGGATACCTTAAAAATCTCCGTAAATTAAACAGGAGCCTAAATTATTATCTGAAACCGATCTATCATGAAAACATAGTACAAGAAATATAGATTTCTTTGCTATTACACATATAACAATATAAATAAGGTTTACTACGCTTTATCACTACATCATATTATAAATTTTTTACGGTTATGCAAATGAGGAACCTCAAACACCTGTAAAAATTACCTAGGAGCCCAAATTATTATCTGAAACCGATCTAACATGATTCTATGCTATTACACATTAAACAATATAAATAAGCTTGACTACGCTTAATCACCACATCAAATTGTAAATATTTTACGGTTATATTCTGAAACCGACCTAAGATGAATATATATTACAACAAATTTAGATTTATTTGCTATTACACATATAACAATAAAAAGAAGCTTGACTACACTTTATTACTACATCAAATTGTAAATTTTTAAGGTTGTGCAAAGGAGATACCTCAATTACCTGCCTAAATTACCTTGAAGCCCAAATTATTATCTGAAACCGATCTAACATGAATACATACTACAACAAATTTAGATTCCTTTGCGATTACAAATATAACAATATAAATAAGCTTGAATACGCTTTATCACTTTATCAGATTGTAAATTTCTTAAGGTTGTGAAAAATAGAAACCTCAAACACCAGTCTTAATTACCTAATAGCTCAAATTATTATCTGAAACCGATCAAACATGAATAAATATTATAAGAAATTTAGATTTCTTAGCTATAACACATATAACATTATAAATAGGCTTGACTACGCATTATTACTACATAATTTTGTAAATTTTAACGTTTGTGCAAAGGAGATACCTCAAACACCTGCCTAAATTAACTAGGAGAACAAATTATTATCTGAAACCGAGCTAACAAGAATACAAATTACAACAAATTTAAATTTCTTTGCTATTGCACATATAACATAGTAAATAAGCTTTACTACGCTTTATCACTACATGAAATTATAAATGTTTTACTGTTTTGCAAAGGAGATACAACAAACACCTGCCAAAATTACCTAGGAGCCCAAATTATTATCTGAAACCGATCTAACATCAATACATATTATAACAAATTTAGATTTCTTTTCTATTACATATATAACAATATAAAAAAGCTTGACTACGCTTTATCACTACATAAATGTGTAAAATTTTTACGGTTGTGCAAAGGAGATACCTCAAACACCTACCTTAATTACCTACTAGCCCAAATTATTATCTGAAACCGATCTAACATGAATACATAATAACAAATTTAAATTTCTTTGCTATTACACATAAATTAATATAAATAAGCTTGACTAAGCTTTTTTACTGCATAAATGTTTAAATTTTTTTACGGTTGTGCAAAGGAGATACCTCAAACACCTGCCTAAATTACCTAGGAGCCCAAAATAATATCTGAAACCGATCTAACTTGAATACATATTATAACAAATTTAGATTTCTTTGCTATTACACATAAAAAACAATATAAATAAGCTTGACTACGCTTTATCACTACATAATTGTGTAAAAAATTTTTACGGTTGTGCAAAGAAGATACCTCAAACACATGCCTAAATTACCTAGGAGCCCAAATTATTATCTGAAACCGATCTAACATGAATACATATTATAACAAATTTAGATTTCTTTGCTATTACACATAAAACAATATAAATAAGCTTGACTACGCTTTATCACTACATCAAATTGTAAATATTTTACGGTTGTGCAAAGGAGATACCTCAAACATCTGCCTAAATTACCTAGGAGCCCAAATTATTATCTGAAAACAATATAACCGATCTTTGCTATTACACATTTAACAATATAAATTAACTTGACTATGCTTTATCACTACATCAAATTGTAAATATTTTACGGTTGTGCAAAGGAGATACCTCAAACACTTGCCTAAATTACCTAGGAGCCCAAATTATTATCTAAAACCTATCTAACATGAATACATATTAAATTAAATTTAGATTTCTTTGCTATTACACAAATAGCATTATAAATAAGCTTGACTACGCCTTAACACTACATAAATTTGCAAATTTTTTACTGTTTTGCAAAGGAGATTCCTCAAACACCTGCCTAAATTACCTAGGAGCCCAAATTATTATCTGAAACCAATCTAACATGAATACATATTATAACAAATTTAGATTTCTTTGCTATTACACATAAAACAATATAAATAAGCTTGACTACGTTTTATCACTACATCAAATTGTAAATTTTTAACGGTTGTGCAAAGGAGATACCTCAAACACCTGCCTAATTACCTAGGAGCCAAAATTATTATCTGAAACCGATCTAACATGAATACATATTATAACAAATTTAGATTTCTTTGCTATTACACCTAAAATAATATAAATAAGCTTGACTATGCTTTATCACTACATGAAATTGTTAATATTTTACGGATGTGCAAAGGAGATACCTTAAACACCTGCCTAAATTATCTAGGAGCCCAAATTATTATCTGAAACCGATCTAACATGAATACATATTATAACAAATTTAGATTTTTTGCTATTAAACATAAAACAATAATAAATAAGCTTGACTACGTATTATCACTACATCAAATTGTAACTATTTTACGGTTGTGCAAAGGAGATACCTCACACACCTGCCTAAATTATCTAGGAGCCCAAATTATTATCTGAAACCGATCTAACATGAACACATATTATAAAAAATTTAGATTTCTATGCTATTACACATAAAACAATATAAATTAGCTTGACTACGCTTTATCACTACACTACATCAAATTGTAAATTTTTATCGGTTGTGCAAAGGAGATACCTCAAACACCTGCCTAAATTACCTTGGAGCCTAAATTATTATAAACCGATCTAACATGAATACATATTATAACAAATTTAGATTTCTTTGCTATTACATATAACAATATAAATAAGCTTGACTACACTTTATCACTACATAAATGTGTAAATGTTTTACGGTTGTGCAAAGGAAATACCTCAAACACCTGCCTAAATTACCTAGGAGCCCAAATTATTATCTGAAACCGATCTAACATGAATACATATTATAACAAATTTAGATTTATTTGCTATTACACATAAAACAATATAAATAGGCTTGACTACGCTTTATCACTACATCAAATTGTAAATTTTTTACGGTTGTGCAAAGGAGATACCTCAAACACCTGCCTAAATTAACTAGGAGCCCAAATTATTATCTGAAACCAATCTAACATGAATACATATTATAACAAATTTAGATTTCTTTGCTATTACACATATAACAATATAAATAAGCTTGACTACGCTTTATTACTACATCAAATTGTAAATATTTTACGGTTGTGCAAAGGAAATACCTCAAACACTTGCCTAATTTACCTAGGAGCCAAAATTATTATCTTAAACCGATCTAACATGAATACATATTATAACAAATTTAGATTTCTTTGCTATTACACATAAAACAATATAAATAAGCTTGACTACGCTTTATCACTACATTAAATTGTAAATATTTTACGGTTTTGCAAAGGAGATACCTCAAACACCTGCCTAAATTACCTAGAGGCCAAATTATTATCTGAAACCGATCTAACATAAATACATATTATAACAAATTTAGATTTTTTTGCTATTACACATAAAACAATATAAATAAGCTTGACTATGCTTTATCACTACATAAATGTGTATATTTTTTACAATTGTGCAAAGGAGATACCTCAAACACCTGCTTTAATTACCTAGGAGCCCAAATTATTATCTGAAACCGATCTAACATGAATACATATTATAACAAATTTAGATTTCTTTGCTATTACACATATAACAATAAAAATAAGCTTAACTACGCTTTATCACTACAAAAATGTGTAAATTTTTACGGTTGTGCAAAAGAGATACCTAAAAAACCTGCCATAATTACCTAGGAGGTCAAATTATTATCTGAAACCGATCTAACATGAATACATATTATTACAAATTTAGATTTCTTTGCTGTTACACATAAAACAATATAAATAGGCTTGACAATGTTTTATCACTACATCAAATTAAAAATATTTTACGGTTGTCCAAAGGAGATACCTCAAACAATTGCCTAAATTACCTAGGAGCCCAAATTATTATCTGAAAACGATCTAACATGAATGCATATTATAAAAAATTTAGTTTTCTTTGCTATTACACATATAACAATATAAATAAGCCTAACAACGCTTTATCACTACATAAATGTGTAAATTTTTAACAGTTGTGCAAAGAATATAACTAAAACA
This sequence comes from Trachelipus rathkii, assembly GCA_015478945.1. Classification (NCBI taxonomy): domain Eukaryota; kingdom Metazoa; phylum Arthropoda; class Malacostraca; order Isopoda; family Trachelipodidae; genus Trachelipus; species Trachelipus rathkii. The sequence goes on from JABUQX010100062.1 coordinate 20,478, forward strand.
CCTGCCTAAATTACCTAGGAGCCCAAATTATTAACTGAAACCGAACTAACATGAATACATATTATAATAAATTTAGATTTCTTTGCTATTTCACATATAACAATATAATAAAGCTTTACTACGCTTTATCACTACATTAAATAGTAAATTTTTTTCTGGTTGTGCAAAGGAGATACCTCAAACACCTTGCTAAATTAACTAGGAGCCCAAATTATTATCTGAAACCGATCTAGCATGAAAAAATATTATAACAAATTTAGAATTCTTTGCTATTGTACTTATAACAATATAAATAAGCTTGACTACGCGTTATCACTACATCAAATTTTATATTTTTTACGATGGTGTAAAGTAGATTCCTCAAACATCTGCCTTATTAATCTAGGAGGCCAAATTATTATCTGAAACCGATCTGACATGAAGACAAATTATAACAAATTAGTTTTCTTTGCTATTACACATTTAACAATATAAATTAATTTGACTACGCTTTATCACTACATCAAATTGTAAATTTTTTAAGGTTGTGCAAAGGAGATACCTCAAACACTTGCCTAAATTACCTAGGAGCCCAAATTATTATCTGAAACCTATCTAACATGAATACATATTAAAACAAATTTAGATTTCTTTGCTATTATACAAATAGCATTATAAATAACCTTAACTACGACTAATCACTACATAAATTTGCAAATTTTTTACTGTTGTGCAAAGGAGATTCTTCAAACACCTGCCTAAATTAACTAGGAGACCAAATTATTATCTGAAACCGATCTAACATGAATACATATTATAACAAATTTAGATTTCTTTGCTATTAAACATAAAACAATATAAATAAGCTTGACTACGCTTTATCACTACATCAAATTGTAAATATTTTACGGTTGTGCAAAGGAGATACCTCACACACCTGCCTAAATTACCTAGGATCTGAAATTATTATCTGAAACTGATCTAACAAGAACACATATTATAA